>JAOYSI010002643.1:0-14323 GCA_025775065.1 Hiodon alosoides
GCTTGCATACAGCTGCTCGACCATGGAAACCCATGCCATGAAGCTCCCGGCGCACAGTTTTTGTGCTGATGTTAATTTCAGAGGAGGTTTGGAACTCTGCAGTTATTGAGTCAGCAGAGCTTTGGCGACTTTTACGCACTATGCGCCTCAGCACTTGGCGAACCCGCTCTGTAACTTTACGTGGTCTGCCACTTTGTGGCTGAGTTGCTGTGGTTCCTAAACACTTCCGCATTGCAATAATACCACTTTCACTTGATCGTGGAATATCTAGGAGGGATGAAATTTCACAAACTGACTTGTTGCAACGGTGGCATCCTATTACAGTACCATGCTCGAATTCTGTGAGCTCTTTAGAACAACCCATTCTTTCACAAGTGTTTGTAAAGGCAGACTTTATGGCTAGGTGCTTGATATTATAAACCTGTGGCAATGGGACTGAATGAAACACCTGAATTCCATGATTAAGAGGTGTGGCCCAATACTTTTGTCCATATAGTGCATATATTAAAAATGTATTTTTTCAAAGTTACATCATTCGAAAGACTACACTCTGTTCTAAATTTCAGGAGGGCACTATTTACTACTGTGCATATATGCAAAAAAGTCTGAGTTTGGAACGTTCAAAGAATCCAATTCATTTCAATGGCATTTTTTGTAGTTAGTACCCTAGTACCCTAGTACTCTTCAACCTCAAATATCAAAAATATTTATTTAACAAATGTCGCATATAATACGTTTTTGGAAAGGAGAAAAATCAAACTTTAATTTTAAAGATTAATATAATATTGTTTTTAAATTATATAAATAAAAGATTAGTTTGACCTTCCCCTGGAAAAAATGTAACAATTATTAAACAATTATCTCTAATATCCATTCACCCACATTTTTGGTTATGTCAAGGCACAACTGTCTACTACGTGACGAGTGCATTAGTTTCAAGCTAGCTGTAAGCAGAGGATAGTTATTTAGAAAAGAAAAGAGGGAGAGGCTATTTTTGTTGGTGCTACTGGGTGAGTTAGAATACTGCTGCTCAGAACACACTCTGTGTTCCATTAAATTTCACTCGCGGTAGAATTCCAACATTTATGCAATTAAATAAATGAGAATGAGTTGGTAGCTCTTATTAAAATAAAAATTAATGAGGATTGAAGGTTTTAGTTAAGCTTAAGGAATAATACAGATGTGAGAGAAACTTCAATAGCAGCCCAAAGGCATGGACTCTGCGTTGTCTAGACAACATTTTGTAAAAAAAAGATTCACAGCTGGTTTCCAGTGCAATTCGCTGACGCAGAGGTGGGTGGCAAGCAGACGGAGGGCATGCACACGGCCATCGTTCAATACCAGCCGATGCACCCAAGCGTGTGTTTCTCTTGGTGAGAGTGAGCTCGGGCGTCGACAGTGCAGCGCGGTCAGCGCTGATACCGTGCCCAGGTGCAAGCGATCAAAGAAGGACGCGAACGCGGCACGGCAGGGGAAATGAATGGTTTTGATATTGTAAGCCAAGGTCTGACTGGTTTTCTCCTTTGGAATAAACGAAAAGATCCTGTGCTGGGTAAGGTTTGCGTTAGGCTTTAACATAGCCCCCCCAATTCTTCCTTTATTCTGAATGTTATGTTTCGGGGGGAAATGGCTAATTAGGGGTGAGAACCGGCGCTCCAGCCAGCCCCGAGCCGGCCACGTGCCAGCGTGCTGCAGCGTATAATTTAGGAATAAGCCCAGATTGTGGCTAGAGTGAAATTTTGGAAAGGCTTTTAGAGGCTGTGCGTGATTAAGTGACAGCGTCTGGTACATTTTATTCAGTCACCACGCTGTAATGTGTAGCATTGTGGCTAGGGTGTTAGATGGTGTTAGAGGCCTGGATAGAGGTGTGTGTTAGGGAGAGAGAGGGGGAGAGAAAGAGAGAGAGAGAGAGAGAGAGAGAGAGAGAAACAGAGCGAGGGAGTCGACCTGCTCTCTTCACTTTGCCGGTGTGGCCCAGGCTAATACGCTCAGAGAAGGTTCATGTTAAAATCGTCTCCACCAACGCTGCTCCCCCTCACTCTCAGCTGCGTCTGCACGGGCCCCTTTGCGGCGCCCCAAAGGTTGTGTTCCGTGTCCCCTGTGTTAATTAGCTACAGGATTGCAGTGGGGCCCTGGGGGGTGGGCCGGTGAGGGCACTTTCTTCATTAAAACACTGAAGCCGAGCCAGCCGCCGTTCGGGTCTGCTTTGTCTTCCCAGCCGACACGCCTCTGCACGGCTGGCTTTAGCGCTCTGTCCGTGCGGCAGTGGCCGACTGCAGGTGGCACTGGAGAGCGGAGGGTGATGGGAGGACAAAGGGGCGCTTGGCACAGAAGCACAGAAGGCTGATCCACTCCCCTCTCAGACACACAAGGTGGTTTTCTGCACCCTGTGAGTGACTGTGGTTCTCCCAGATCCGCTCTTTATCACCCGATGAGCGGCGTCCGGTACCGTAGAGAGGAGCACCCAGGTGTCCTGAAGACGGTCGAAAAAAAGCAGACATGAAGACCATCCAACAGTAATGGAAGAGAATGATGGCATCATGGCCACCATTGTCCTTGATTGAAATCTAATTGCGTCAGGGAACCAAATTTAAAAATAGTGGTCTTAGAAAAAAAAAAACCCAGTACCCCAAAGGAGAAATGGCGTCTGATAACCGCGGTTAGTTCCGGACTTCCGGACTGACACGCATAATGGAACACTTCCACGTCCCAGGATCTTTCCTGCGATGGAGACGCTGTGGACTGCCCTGTTTCGTTTGTTTATATATGTTCCCTGTCCGTTCCATTGCATCTCATTGTCTCACCATCTGTACGGAGAAAGTACTCAATGAACGAGGCTTAAGCACAGGCCATTAATCAAGTTAAAAAAGGAAAGTAATGGTAGTTCATCCGGTACGTGTGTAGCCAGTTTTTAATAATATATAATAATAATATAAAATAATAACCATAAAATCGTCCACCAGTAACTCTATGCGCGTTTTAGATCTGACTTTGATCGCAATTCAGAAAACAAAATTACACATAAATGATATAATTTACATCAGTGCGGTACGTCTTTCACCTTAATATATGAATCCAATTGAGGCTTTTCTGGTTCTGTAAAGGAACATATTTGCTTACATTAGGATGAAATATTTAGTTTAATCTGGAGTAATTATGGGTCACAGAAACAGAAACTTGTATGGGAAAAAGGGACCAGGGTAAAAATCTATGTCATGCCAGAAATGTGGAAGAGGAATATCCCCACATTATAGGCTTAAAAAAAAAAAAATAGAAATACAGCAAGTTTCAAAGTCCTACCTATGTTGACCTGGTCTGCAACAGGGTTCCTGATTAATATGGGTCTGCTGTCTGTGATATAATGATCTCTGGAGCTGTCAGAAAGTGGAAATGTGCATCATCTATCTGAAAAATGTTTTATCTTCAGATGTCACACACAGAAATTCAACACAGACCGATAACGCAGACTGACACACCTGCAGATTGAATATCAAGAGCCTGGATACCATTATGTCTTATGCATATTTTTGAACATCTTTACTATCTGTAAAAACAGTGCGATCTGCACTGTTGAACTGTTGCTGAAAAAACTCAAAACTGAACAGCTCAGCTAAGGGGATCAGGAACGGAAGGAGGGTCTGAATTTTGTACTGCAGTCTTATATTCTCCAAAGCAGTATCTCCTATTTACAGATATAAGATTGATTGGAGGCGATTATATTCTTTATTTATTTAGGCCTTCTCTCAAATAATATACTCGTCCATCGAGGACGTGCATCGAAAACTTTTTCCTATCTTGTACTCCAGGCCGTGCGCTAACCCTGTACTGTAAAGCTGTATGGAGTCAGCGCATCTTGGTAGTCTTGCTCTTCTATTAATTTCCTACTTCACCTGTTTCATAGTACTGCGACAACGAGGCGTCCGATAGCTGTTCAGTTTTCTCTGCGCTCTGCGTTTCTGGGTCATCTATAGCCAGAGAGTGGACCATTTACGACACAGGCACAAACTCATCGTACCTCTATATTCCTGTTTATATCAAAATCATTGATGCCACTGAATGTTATCTAGCAGCACAACGATTCTGCTTGCTGGGTAGCCACCTCAATAGTAATTACTAATGTATTTTTGTGTCTGTTATTAATTTCTGTGTCTGTTATTAATTTCAGGCGAGCGGCTGCATCAGTCTGTTTTTTAATGGTTACTTAAGTTACTAACAATGCATTACATTCACATTTTCCTAAGTTTGTAAGCTTTATAAACGTGGCTTTGGGAGATATTGACAGAAAGTGTTGTAATGAACAATTGCCAATCAGTAGTATAAACAATGTTTCATGTGTATGCCCAGGGTTAAATCAAAGTGACAGAAATCAATTCAAGACTTTGCCCACAAGACTATTGGGTCACTTAATTGCAGTTGATAATGATAAAGTGTAACACTCTTTGTTTCCATTTGGAGAGGATTAATCACATTAGCCGAACCCATATTCCCAGTCATATAATTCTCCTAAACGGTAATGCCACATGATCACACACTCACACACATATTCACTAAAACATGGATATGAATGTAAGATGAGTTTTATTTTAATACTCATACAGACCCGGACAGACACACGCAAGGGGCTCCGTCCAATTATCATGTTAATAAAACTGAGTTAGACTAACCATACTACTAGCATTCTCCGTTGCTACTATCAAGGTTTCCCCTTGGGTTTAATTTTGGACGTCTTGTGAGGCTGTTGTACTGTGGCGGTACGGCATGCGTGAATCCCTGTACATCGTTAACCCGGCTAATTGTGCTGGTATTGTGCCACACCGGGGAGAGACGGGTTCTGCCCGGGCTGGCTGCACCGCGGGGCCAGAGACGAGCCCCCTCTTAAGCGACCGGTCCGCTCACCTGCTTCCACGACGCTGGGCCTGGCTGGAGTGGATTGCGGCTTGATATTTCCCAGCAGCTGCTCATCATCATGTGCCAGCTGCTAACCTTCAGCAAACTATTTCTAATCACTTTTTTCTTTTCTCTTTCCGCCCGTCTCTGTTGCAGGTGGAGCGAGAGATAGCCATTCTGAAGCTCATAGAACACCCACATGTTTTAAAGCTGCACGACGTCTATGAAAATAAGAAATACTTGTGAGTATCGCTTTCTGTTCCTTAACTTCTTTTTCAACGCATCCGTTTTCACTGAATCACGGCGGTGGGGCTAATTAATGCACGGAAGACCTCTGTAACATCAATGGAGGTTTTTGTCTCGCTTAATGTATTGTGTCGAACGGGACCGGAGCTGGCGCACGGCATTCTGGGAGGCCGCGGGGCAGGTTCTTTCTGCCCATGGTAAACCAAGAGACCCCATGCATGGGCCATTGTGAGGGAGGATGGCGATACCTTGCACTGTCAGGGGGGATAATTTCCGGTAACCATTAGGTGAAGGACTAGCTAGTCCTTGGAAGCAGAAGGGGTGAGGGTCTGACCAGTGGGCGAGTGTGTGTGCTGCTGTCTGTATATTGTGTGGTTTAAAAGATCTCTATAAAAGATCTAGCACCTTTTGCACGGCAACGTCATTCAAACGACTATTAGCTACAGGAGGAATACCATGGGAGTGGGTATCTGTATTTTGTACTGCCTTGGGAAGAATGCTCTGTTTGCTAATTAAATGACCAGCTCATGCCTTATGCAGGGGGGGGGCAGGGCTACTAACGAAGCACAAATCCAGTGGTTATAATTGCATGAAGCCCCAATTTATTCACGCTTAACTGAGAGCTGTAAATGCACCAAAAACATACTGTTGCTTAAAAATTACAGTAATGTGCTAAATGTCCAGATGACGTAATCTCATATAAATATTTATTATGTCTATAATTAAATTTCACTTAGGCATTATTTACAGGCATTTGTTCCACGTCAGTATTTATATGTGAACAATCCTCCCTAATCGCAAACACAACATTTTCAGAATCGAACATTGGAACGTATTGATTTCACTGCATTTTTAAGCATATGTATAGTTTAAACGTTATACATATCAGCTTGCTCCCCCAGAATCACTTAAAGGCAATCCTCAATTATAAATGATAAAGTTATTTCAGCCCCATCTGCTGAGGTTTATTTTATTATATTGTGCTTGATTATATTTTTCCAGACCTCGTGACAATGACTGATGTTTGTCTGTGAAAATGTTACACTCACAAATCATTTATGACTCCTCCGCTAATTTGAATAGCAATGACAGGTAATCGCTTGAGCAAATCCTTTAATCTGATAATAAATCAAAGGCTTTGAGAGGAGCATTGGCGCAGAGACTTGTAACTGAATCAAACATGACAGTGTTTAGAGCCAGAGTATTACGCAGACTATGCAGAAGGCCATTGACAAACAGATTCTGTTCTCCATACGAATCATTAGACCATCGACAAACACATATTCTGTTCCCCATATGAATCATTAGACCATCTACAAACACAGATTTTGTTCCCCATATGAATCATTAGACCATCGACAATCACAGATTTTATTCCCCATACGAATCATTAGACCATCGACAAACCCAGATTCTGTTCCCCATACGAATCATTTGACCATCGACAAACACAGATACTGTTCCCCATATGAAACAGAAGGCCATCGGCAATCACAGATTCTGTTCCTCGTATAAAACAGAAAACCAGCAACATCACAGATTCTCTTCCCCATATAAAACAAATGACCAGCGACATCACAGATTCTCTTCCCCATATAAAACAGAAGACCATCGACGTCACAGATTCTCTTCCCCATATAAAACAGAAGACCAGCGACATCACAGATTCTCTTCCCCATATAAAACAAATGACCAGCAACATCACAGATTCTCTTCCCCATGTAAAACAGAAGACCATCGACGTCACAGATTCTCTTCCCCATATAAAACAGAAGACCAGCGACATCACAGATTCTCTTCCCCATATAAAACAGATGACCATCGACGTCACAGATTCTCTTCCCCATATAAAACAGAAGACCAGCAACATCACAGATTCTGTATGAAATGATGCTGTAGTTGACAGTGAGCAATAGGAGGAGGTCTGGTCCTTGACCACTTATTGGTGTGGGGCAGATCCAGAACCCCCTGCGTAATGCCTTATGAGCTGCGTTAGATGTTTGGGGCGATCCCAGGTCACCTTCATAACAGCCACAGAAACGAGAGGCGGAGCAGACCCAGAAGACGGAACGAATACCGGGAGCTATGCACTACAAAGTTTACGTTGGTGGATCAGGTCTGTGTGGTTGATTGAGCCCTGTCTCATTTTCAACCGTTAGAGCAGTATGTGCCAAATGGTCTAGGAAGAAAGAAGAGAATCCACCCCTCATGTCCCCTTTCTTCCCTTCTCAAAGGACTTTTTGGGTTCCATAGGACACTCCTGTACCAGTTTGCTGGAACAACATGCTGAGTGTCAAGGCCTGGATTTCCAGTGCAATGAATTTTAACTGTTTTGTTTTAACCTTTCCTGCATCTAGTGTAAAAATCCCCAGAGAGCCAGTGAACAACATCAGTACCTAATGATTTCTACCTCTGACAGAATTGATGCGCTGCTCGTTGAAACCCCACTGTTTCATTGGTGTCACGTTTAGAATTGTCTAAGGGCATTTGTACATCCTGGGCTGGTTGGTCGTTTTGGGCAGCTATTGTGGATGTGATGTCCGAGTCAAATATCCTGTTCTTCCCGGGTCCGAACTGGGTCTCTCTGAAAGACGTCCTAGAGGACACCATTGGGCCCTTTTAACGTGGTCTCGTTTTCATTTTGTTCCAGGTATTTGGTTCTAGAGCACGTGTCCGGGGGCGAACTTTTTGACTACCTCGTAAAGAAGGGGAGGTTAACGCCCAAGGAGGCCAGAAAGTTTTTCCGCCAGATCATCTCGGCGTTGGATTTCTGCCACAGCCACTCGATATGGTGAGTCTCCTTCACCTTCTCCTCACTAGTGGGTGGTACTCCAGGAAGCAATATTGTTATTTTACTGTTTAGAAACGTGTAAGGAATGTGTTATTTACAATAGCTTCTGTGCAGTTTTTTAGCTTTAAAAAAAACATTTTTAGCAGTTTTCGGTTTTGTTCTTCCATGCACGCAAGTCCTGAGAACCAGTGGATCCGTCTGTTTTTTTTGGCTATGGCAGATTGCCATAAGAAAGATGTATATTCTCTAGCCTTTAGCTTCCTTTCTGTGCACCATAAAAAATTGAATTTAAACTAGCTTAAACGTTTTTCACAAGCTCTGGCTGCTAATGTATTCACAAACCGGGGCTCTCCATTTCCACCATATCAAAAGATGCAGGAAAATTTATCTAAGGGGAAGCCCATTTCTCCATTGGTTGCTATACTCATAACACTTTGTCACTGTTGTTTTCTCTCAGGCTCAGAACCTCTTTAATATGATTTTAAAAAGGGGTTTAGCTTCAAAAGTTTACCCTCAAAGTGATCCCCTGTTCTTTTTGATTTAGGAATACCATCATATTGAGCTCACCTTCATCTGGGTGTTCTCCATCTCTGGGGTTTGTCATGGACTGGATGACAGATCTGGGGCAGGGGGATTGGGATGAACTGGGTGGAGTCAACTGTCCGTCTCCCGGGCTAGACGGGCTGAGGCATGTTAGCGTTGGCGTTTTGGCTCTGGTTGTTCCAAAACTGAATGTCCACATATATTACCATGGTGATAAGATTTACTACAGAAGATTTAATTAGCATCAGACATTTTATTTAAACCTTTTCCTCTAAGCTCTGACGTGGTGTGACTAATTGTTTAATATGGATAATGCATAGTTAGATGTGGCCATGGCCTTTTACGTTTAAATAGAAAAATGTCTCTTTAGAACTTTTGATGCTCTCAATCGTTTATGTTTAACTGTGATTTGTGGTTGCGGGTGTGTAAGTCATTTTTAAAGATTTATTACGACTAAGCGTCACACAGAGCTTGTTTTAATAGGCTTTTAAATGCACCTAGCACCAGAATGCCGAGGGCCCTGATAATCCCCTCTATGTTTGGCAGATTGTTAGAGGGGAATAATTGTCTATGGGAACCCTGGGGAAATCTGAGTGTTCCTCCCTCAGGCCAGTGTCAGAGTGGGTGGCATGCTTTTCAGCGAGACATTCCCTCCCTTTACCCTGTGCGTGTATGTGTGTGCGAGTGTGAGTGTGAGTGTGTGTGTGTGTGTGTGTGTGTGTGTGTGTGTGTGTGTGTGTGTGTGTGTGTGTGTAAGAAAGAGACAACATTCCAAGTCACCCCTGACAAATTGCAGAAATCTGCTTACCTGAAGGACGGATGTTATTAGCCTCCTTCAGCGTGCGTGGGGGTCCGTAACGGATAACGCTAATTAAGGGAGCGGTGTAAGACCGAAATTGGGCGCACCTCGCTACACACACGCGTCAGCGTAGAAACGGCGGACTTCATTTGAATATTGATGACGGTGGGGAACGGCGGGCGGCCTGGCATCTGCGGCGCGGCGAGACCCCTCGGAATGACTAACGGTAACCTATCACCCACTCTGAGGGGTGCAAAGGCATCCGTGCTTCACTCCGAGAGGGGGTCCTCGCTCTGCGTCTCGCGCTGCGGTGCGTTCCGCCCTCCCACGCCCTGTCTCCGAGCTCCCCCCGCCTTCCCAGAAACCGCAGAGCTACGGCGATCTGAGTGTAGGTTAGGTATTTAACAGCCGTTCTCTTTGTTTGTGGTTAATGTTGTGTGTGTTTTCCCCGTGCCGTGCTGGATGCCATGCAGTGTAATGTGGGAGTTCAGCGGGCGCACAGCAAGAACTTTAGTAGCAGTTTGACTGGCAGGATGACAGGCAGGCAGGCGGAGAAAGAAAGGCGGGTCAATCTGAGGGAGTATACTGCAAGTGGCAGAAAAATTGCTTAGCATGGTCGATACCTCCTCCTCCATCCATCATCGTATGAACCTATTCCCTCAAGGGCCTGGAAGATGCTGTTACTACAGCATTCTGAAGCCTTCTACCGGTATACTGTCCATAATGCTAAATTGCTATTGTTGTGCTCGCTGTCAGGGAGCCGAAGTGTTGGGTGAGAGGTTGGGGGCGTGTTCTGTCTAATGCGAAGCCAGCCTGTCAGATGCGTCAGCACCTTCTTTTATCTCCGGCTCACCCACAGTCAGGTATGTCCAGCCCCAGAGATGGAGATGGAAATAAACTGTCAATTAAAGTCCACCAGCATTACCGGCTACGTATATGTCCACTGGGAGAAGCTAGGGAGACCCCAACCCCCCCAAAAAAGGAAACTGGCTGTACAGAGGTGTGATGGAGATTGGAGCTGAACGCTGTGGTGTTCACCATGCTGTCAGTTTGCTATGCTAAGAGTCAGGGATATTAAATGTATATTAAATGAATAGGAGAGGTATAAATAGGACTCCCGAGAGACACAAATGAGAGATTGTATGCTGAGGAGACTCGCTTATTCAGCATTTTAAAAATGGTACCTGCTCTAGAGACTCAGGTTCCCATGTTTTTGTGGTCAATTTTTAGTTATGTGTTCCTGTTTTTCTTTGTATTATCGAAGGGTGATGTCAAGGACTCCTCGCATTTTTACATTTTTTACACATTTTGGAGGATTTGCTCCAAAACAATGAAGTCCTTCTTTTTACAATGGTCATCCGATGTTTGTGTACGGTTATCCCTAATAAGGAAGGCTTAAATGTCTTCTTCGATGAACAGATTGAAAAATATCTATCTGCAGATATCCTTCAGCGATTAGCTTACTTTGAATTGTTTTACTTTTAATTCAAACTATTACTCCGAAATAAGGGGTGTCAGTGTTTATAATATTTATACAATATTTATGTGCCTTTTTGTTTTGTTGGTTCAGACAAGAAGCTGATTTTCCACTGTCTATCGGCACAAGACCAAAACATCCTCTCAGATTCATTGATGATATATTTGGATATGCCACATCTTCCCCCGAGACACCTAAAAGTGCCTTTTTTACATTTTACATTTACATTTTAGTCTTTTAGCCGACGCTCTTATCAGAACTGACACGCAAAAGTGCTTTAGTTTCGGGGTTAAAGTGCAAAAAGAAACTAAGCTACCTTACCCTAATGACAACTACTGTGAGAAGGTATAAAGACTAATGCTGCAAAAGGTGATAACATGATATTTTAGACATTTTCCTATTTCATCCAGCTTAAGATTCGGCCGACCTTGTGTCAATGGAGTATGAAATAACAGCTTGTCCACTGCTGCACAGGAACAGAGGATCTCTCTCAGTTGTATTCCCAGGATGTCTCCGTCTCTGGTTTAAAACTCCAAAGAACATGAGTTAGCAGAAAATCAAATGATTCCTCACCTGCGCCGCAGTGAATTCAGCTTGACCTCTTATTTCAGAATAAGGTTCATTTATTATAGCCCAAATCGCCGATGGGAAAACTTCAGATATTTCCTCTGTGACCAGTTTAGATTTTCAACGTGACCAGCGTCCAAGTGAGAGTATTCAATTTAAGTCTGTTATTCGGCTTGTGTGGCTGGTCAGGTCTTGTTGGATTCACACCTTCAAAGCCCTCGGAAGAAGGAGCGACAGGTGCCGAAGGCTTTTATGGGTCTTGCCAGTGGCCCACGTGGGTCATTGGCCGCTATGGCTTGTGCATTAGCATTTCCAGCACATGATTGGTCAGTAAATGGGTTTGTAGTCCATGTGGATATGCTTCTTACGCTCTTGACACAAAACAGGAATGTTTCTGTAGAAGACGCTTCGGCTGAAATGTTGACTGTCTATAGCGCCTGGGTGTCTGGGCCCGATATCCTACATGCCCTGCTGCAGATTCCTTCCGTGCCTGGTGCACAAATCCCCCCGCTCATTATATATGTGTCTGAAAGAACGCTGTGGGGAATCAAACAAATATGTGGGGAATCTCAATGCCAGTAACTTTGAATAAACCTTTACTCAAATTATATACATTACACATATTCAAATATTTTGATAATAAAAAATGATATAATATCTAAAAAATATTTCATATATTTAGTCATATTTAATAATTTTATTAAATAAAAAATAATCGTTGAAAGATAACTGTCGGAATCAAAGGCATAAATATTTACGTTTATATAAATCCTACGTACTATATAATGTAGATATAGTATCCTATGTATTGTCTAAAGAAATACTAAAATGAACCGATTGCAGGGTTTTTTTTGCATTGTGGGGAGAGATTGCAGGAGCGAGGAGGACCGTTTTGAATTCCCCACTCGCTTTAATTAAGATGTGTACCAACTCCAGCAGCCAGTTAAAACATGTTTTCATTTCAGTGAGTTGTGCTGCTTCCCGCACACACACACACACACAAAGACACAAACACACACCAACACGCTCATAAACAAGCATGCACGTACACATACAGAATTACACACTGAGATGCGCATGCACGCGTATCTGATGTATTTTTCATTAATCCGGAATATGACTGACTGGGAGCGTGAGTATCTTGTGACTCTTACAGTAATAAAAGAGAATAGACTGTGATTTGGCTCTGTGATCTGTGTGAGGGTCACTGCCCCGCGTTTGGAAGCTGGCGATGTCCCGCATGCGGTGGCTCTCTGCAGTACGACCCCCTGAAGTCTGCAAAGCTTGGTCGAACTGTGGGCCAACCGTCATCCCTCGGTCTGCGTTTCTCTGGTCTGGCCTCGCCAAGCTCCCCACAAAGGAGGAACTTTTATTTTGGAAAATGGTTTCCTGTGGCAAGGGAACGGCCGTAGCCCCAGAGCCAGAGCATTAATCTCATTTGCCAGGAGTTTGCCCTCGCTGCCTGTTAATGAGGTTGCAGAACACCAGCAATTAACGTGTTAATGTTGGTGGTTGGGTTGGTCAGGGGTACAGCAGGACCAACGCTTGGCATGGGGTGAGTCTGAGAGAGGGATCATCACTGTTTTCGGTTACGTTGTCAGAAATTGTAATGGTCAGATGTCATAAAAAAACATACATATGCATCTATATAATATAATAGAGTATTATGCAGAACATATGCATAAATCTCTATTGTCTGTCACTAGTTGTGCATTGCCATATAATTCATGCTGAAACAGAAAGACAACTGCAACCGATTGAAAAACTGATTGGAAGTCTGAGTGGACTGTTCCAGACATGTCCTCTTTTTCGGCTGTTGAATGTTCGTCCAGCAGAAATGTTTTAATCTCTAAAGATGTTTGGGAATTCGCCCCGCTCAGTTTCCAGTGTGCCTGGGCCCTAACATTAAGATCGGGTGCCGTGCATGTTTAGATGAGGCTCGCAGCATCTGTGCAGAGAGTTTATATGTTAATTGTTCCCTTTAACCAATTTTAATTAGCTGCTGTCTGTTAAACCCATTATTTAATTTTATGGATGGGACCTTGAAAGTGGGGTAGAGTTGGCGAGACAGAGGTGACATTACCGTTGTACACATAATAAATTTTGTCACGACAACAAAGCCAGTAGGATTGACAAGAGGATACTGAGGATTAGCTGTACCTCCTAAAACACCTGGACACCGTTAGTACATTATTACTCTCAGGGTCACAGGGTTTACCTTGTGTGTGTGTGTGTATGTGTGTATATAATATACACTCAATGGACAATTTATTTGATATATTACTGTTCACGATAATTGATCGCTCCTACAGACAGTGAGTCATGTGGTGGCTTTCTATATAAAGCAGGCAGACAGGCATCCAGGCATTCAGTACTAGATGGGTGTACCTAATCTCACAGATGGGGTTGTGAGGTGTCCTTTTTCAAGGTTCAGATACTGTAGCTCTCCCATAAGACCATGCATCAATTAGATTCCCCCTTAAGTTGTATTTCTTAAAAAAATGTTTAATTATTGCTCCTGTCTTCAGTGTCAGACAGCACCGCCCTCTGTTGCTAAAGAGCGCCCCCCAGGCATCCGACTGACGCCTCATTGGCTGCTCATGGACCGGTCACAGCCAACCACAGGGCCTGTGGCAGCCACATCAGCCCCGGGGCCTTCTATCTTCTCCTTGTCTATGCCGCAGCGCAGCTGGACACCAGCGGATTGCCAGTTTGCTGCAGGGTTTCAAAATAATACATACACATTTGTCTCAGATACAAAATGTGATACATAGGTGCATCTGTCAGATATAACCAGACAGTTGCCAACATTGTCACCTTGAAAAAAATAAATATAGAAAAATACTAATTACTCAGGCTAATATATTACCTAATAACGCTCTATAGGTACGGGACAGTCTGCCATTTTACTCAGGCTTTTATATGACCTAATAACGCTCTATAGGTATGGGACAGTCTGCCATATTACTCAGGCTTTTATATGACCTAATAACCCTCTATAGGTACGGGACAG
>JAOYSI010002644.1:0-14832 GCA_025775065.1 Hiodon alosoides
CCCCCCCCCCCCCCCCCCCCCCCCCCCCCCCCCCCCCCCCCCCCCCCCGGTGTGTGACATGGGTTATCCTGCTGAAAGTAGCCATTAGAAGATGGGTACACTGGTCAAAAAGGGACGGACATGGTCGGCAACAATACTCAGGTAGGCAGTGATGTTTAAACAATGCTCAATTGGTACTAAGGGGCCCAAAGCGTGCCAAGAAAATATCCCCCACACAATTACACCATTACACCATTACATCGCCACCAGCCTACCGTTGATACATGGCAGGATGGGTCCATGCTTTCATGTTGTTGACGCAAAATTCTGACCCTACCATCTGAATGTCGCAGCAGAAATCGAGACTCATCAGACCAGGCAACATTTTTTTCAGTCTTCTATTGTCCAATTTTGACTCAAACCAGTCTGGCCATTCACCTCTGACCTCTGCCATCAACAGGCAAACCCTAGAGATGGTTGTGAGAGAAAATCCCAGTGGATCAGCAGTTTCTGAAATGCTCAAACCAGCCCGCCTGGCACCAACAACCATGCCACGTTCAAAATCACTTAAGTCATCTTTCTTCCCCATTCTGATGCTTGGTTTGAACTTCAGCAGATCGTCTTGACCGTGTCTGTATGCCCAAATGGATTTAGTTGCTGCCACGTGATTGGCTGATTAGATATTTGCGTCAACGAGCAGTTGAAGAAGTGTACCTAATAAAGTGGTCGGTGAATGTATGTACGTATATGTTACTTAAACTTGAATAAATGAACTAAAGAGGCAGATGGAATGATGCATGACCTCGACCCTACTTCTAGGGTATCACATTGTGAGTTCTGTGCCTTAATTGACACACGTTAAAGCCACTCTCCTATATGCAGCCCTCTCCGTTTCCAAATAACATCGCACTTCATGAAAAACGGCTCTCAGGTGCCTCTCTCATCATCCTAATGCACCATGATTGATTTGCCGTCTAGATTGAACTTGCCCCCAAGAAAACTTTTGATTGTAAAAGGTCATTTGGCTTTCCCAGAACGGCGGTGCGACCATTCATCATTATCCCGGGTGCGAACTGACCTTTTCCGAGCACTTTTAATGACACATTAATGACTTGTGAGTGGGCGTATTGGGCTTTTTTGTGTTCTTTTTTGTTCCAAGGTTTGGTATTCCCATTAAACACCTCTCTCTGTAGGGTGTATCCTGCATATCAGCTCTAATTTCCGGAGTGGAGTATCACTCAGCTTTCCGGTGTCATTCCCTTCACAATTCAGGCGGTGATTTATAGCGCAAATTTGTATTTACGCTGTGTATATGCTTATTCTTCTGTGCTTTGTTTATTATGTATATCTCGATCATCAGAGCCTTAGGAACCTGGGTACAGTTAATCACGCTTTCATTGAGATGAGCGGAGATGTAATAAACGTGTTGAAACGCATTACATGCCCAGATTTATGTGAGGCTCAAGTCAAATAAGTCCAATTAATCTGCAAACTAAGTAAATCAATGCTATTTAATATATCCTGTATGTGGTTTTATTGCCATTGTTTAGTGTTTGGAGGTGATAAGGGACTTCTTGCATTCTAATTCGATTCTCATAATTAAAATGCACCGGACGAATGTCTTAGGAATATTACTTTTCTCTCCATAACTTTTACCCTGATTGAATATTAGACGTGATCTGGCTAATGGATCTCCCGCCTTCTGCACTTAATTTCTTTCTTCCTCTGCAGCATGCCTGTTTTTTTCCGTGCTGTTATAAACCAATCCTGTCTTTGACAACGCACCCAGTCCCTCATGTCAATGCGTGGACAGATCCCGGAGGAAAAAGGGGAATGGAACGTGAACCTGAGCGCGCCTTCCACAGCTTAACCGCATTACCTCGGTGCCTAGTGTTGGCTCGCGTGTTGTAGTTGTTGACGTGAGATATTTCGAAAGAGTGGGTGGCAGCGTGTGCCTCCATCGCTTCGCGGTGTAAGCTCATCCGCCCACGTGCAGCGGAGCCCCGAGGCTCCCATGATGCCTCGGTGGTTTGAGGACCATTGTCGTCGGGGTGTCGTTGTCATGGTCGGTCCCTCTTCCGGTTCCCCTTAGATCCTCAGAAGCCTCCCAACCCAGCTCTTGCCTCGGAGGCAACAAGAGCCCGACTGCGACAGAAAAGGGACTCGTTTGATCGACCTGGATTCATAACAGGAAATGTGTCAGCACACAGCGACACATGCAGGCATCAGCTCAGAACATGCGGTGACAGCCACCTGGTTTTGACTAGTCAGTCTTGACCCGAACGACATAAGATTGCGGGGCTTATCGAGACTGACATTGTCAAACGGCCCTGGGGGAGTATGTGAGCCTTAAAACACGCTGTGATGAAACGGAATGGAGACGTCTCTTAGCACTGCTCTACTTGATCAGCTCAGTCCCTTGAGTTTCCTCTGCCATTATTGAAGATTTTTCAAATGCTCTTTGTACTCTGAGGAAATCAAATGACAACATCAAATCAGGATAACTTTCCTCTAGGTTTTAGGCATGAAAAATAGTAGTTACGGATATCACCAAGAGGGTAATAGTTGATATTGACTCTCCCTTTTGAGGTCACTGGTGAATTATCATTGAATTCTAATTGGGAGCTTCTAGGTCACTGTTTGAAATGTAGCGAGCAACATTCAGAATGTTAGAACTAACATCAAAGTAGGTGTAGATACTTCACATGCCTGAGAAGTAATCCCATCCAAATGCAGATTTTTATGGATTATAATCTTTTCATTTCTCTGTGACTTGTCAATCAAACGTTCGTTATTTCAGGTAGTGAAACTTCAAATTCTGTATTATAAAATGTACTGCATGAATAATGCTCAGCGCGTCAGACTAAATGGTTTATGCAGCAGTTCATACACATTTATATATAAATGGCTTTACAGCTCATTTCATTTGGTCGAATATGCTTATAAGCTTATGAAGGCCCCTCTGTTTAGCATGTCTAGCCTCTCTCCTATCTCAGCACAGTGCTGGTAGGCCTTTAAAATGTCCGTGTTGGCATAAAGATCAGGGACACAGTGGGAAATGTTTGGAGCATTTTGGGCTGGATCCTACCTGCCCTTGAACCTCCGAGGTCCAACTCAGCATAAAGACTTTAGCGCGCAAGGTCAGTAAAGAGTAAAGAAAATAAGAGCTGACCTGATGTGTTGTTTCTCACCTTCTGAACTGTTGAGGTGCATATTTTGTGTCTAATGAGCGACCCCTAGTAACCCTGAAACGAAACACAGTGGTCAGACAAGCAGCCCTCCATTCTTCATTAGGTGTGTTGGGGAGCTCAGACGGTTATGACGGATGACGGTAGCCTCGTGCACATCGTGTTTGCGCTTGTGCCTGGAAACCCAACTCAGTAATACGGTGCAATGAATTATGCATCAGTGGGTACATAGCCCATCCCACAGGGAGCTTGCAGTTGTTTTAGCGGGTGTGCTTTTTTTTCGGTTCCACCCTGAATCGCTTTTCCAGCACTGCACGGGTGGCTGGGGAGCTGTCCTGTGCTACTGCACGCGCTGTTAAAAACCGTGCGTGCACAGTTGGCCATACGGAGTGACGCGGCTAAGCGACTCGGTGGAGGCTTGGGTGATGACATGCTTCCCTGCTCAAATCTGCTTTTCCCATTTTACTGCAGTTTTCCCTATGGAAATGACCGAAACGCCTATATCACCATTCACCTGGTCAACGTTGCACTTGAAAGAGCCTTAAATGGCTTCTGAGATTCTGTGTGTCAGGGATGCGCTGCACCTGGAAACGTTACCCGCTGTGCGCCCTGCGAGACCTTAAACGGCTGAGTGGATGTCAGAATGGATCAGGCTCTGTAAAACAAGTCCGTAGATGATACGTACATATACTTCCACTTGGTACGTGTTAAATTGGTTAAGATTTAAAGCAATGAAATATTCAGCATAGAATCCGACATCAAGCCTGTGGCCATCTCTGACTACGGCTTGCAATTTGCAAGGACTCACGACAGGCAGTGCCCGGCTTTGGTTTTCTGGCGCAGTACGTCTCCACGCGGCTCAGTGTGAGCCCAATTCAGGAACATGACACCAAGGAATCATAATGGAGGTTGCTTTATATCATGCCGCTGCTTCTTACTGTTCTTACTAATCTCTAGCCGAACAATGTCATTAGCGAACCTTTGTCTTTTGTATTAATGGGCTGTCATCATTTACCAGTGAGTGCTTTTATGAATTGTTTTGACAGACAAATTAAGAAGCTACTGTGTCTCCCCCCCCCTCGTGTTCATTAACTTCCTGGAAAGCTCTGCGGGCGAATTCCAAACGTGTGCTTTTTAGGGATGTACGCACTTAAATGTCTGGAAACATGAAAATGCCCCTGTTAGTCTAAAGCAGATGAATGATTATGATGAAATCCAGATGAATGACTTGATGAATGATTATGAGGCTGTTTGTGTAGACCCTTCTCTTTGTTCGGTCATATCACGGTTTCACGAAAATTATTTTCTTCCCCCAGTAATGAGGTTTGTAGGATTTTTCCCATAACCAGGTTAGGGTTGCAGATAACATTCCTAGTAAAAAGTTCAAGGTTCACACAGAGTTCTCCCCGAGGTCAACACTGAAACGGGTCTAAGCGGCGCCATGATTTTAGTACGGATCCTGCAAAATGTGGCGTCGACGTATATGCATGTCCCACTCGACTGCAAGCCTGCAGGAGGGGCTCATTAGCGAGGTGCCGAGAGAAGCCCTGCCAACGTAGCCCACCCTAGCCCTGGTGGTGCTTTGCCAAGTGTGCGCCGCCGCTGTGCCCTTCCATTCACAATAGGATAATGACAAGCGCTGAACTTCAGCTCCTGAGGCTCAGCCTGTGCTCGGGCGAACGCCTTTACTGACTGAGCCACTCAGGAGGCTGGAAGAAATGTTTTTTTTATTGTAATCATTATTTTTAAAAGGTTAAAGTTGTTTTTAACTCTCTGATGATAATGAGAGATCGTAGCAGAGTAAATGCACCATAAGTCTAGGTATGTCTCCGCCCAAAATATTCAGCAGACGACCCTATAATCGTCAAGTCATAAATATTGGCAATCATTTCACCGTGTAACTGTGTAATTAGACTTTCAAAAGTACATGCCAAAATGTATGGTAACCACTTTAGGAAGCATTATCTGTAGGAGGGAGAAATTACTGCATTATCTCTGCACACAGAGCTGCCGGTTGTCTAAAACACTAACATTTGTGCATCAATCACCCACCCAGTTCTCGTGATATGAACCTTTCCCTTTTATGTCATCGTTACAAATGCCAAAAAAATTGTGGTTTGACGCTGAAGAAGGCTACATGAGATTTCTTTACTGGAGATGCATATTAAAAAATAGTCTGTTTGACTTCTGGAGTCCGGGGTTTGCATACAGTAGCTAACTGGGGCATTTGGTCAATATTTCTGAATACAGTTGAATTTAACCGTAATCCTTCGTGACACACAGCTGGCCAATCTGTGTTTCTGGTATTTGTAAATTTGCATAAAACAGGCTTAAAAAGGAGGGGGTACATTACATGATATATATATGGCCTCTAAAATAAAATATAGAGTGATTGCATGTTTGGTTTAATGAGTTAATTTCGTTCTCCTTGATACCAACAGTATGAATGATTTACTTATTTAGTTGCTTAGTGTTATTTAACTCCTTTAATGTGTCCAGAGTAAATTGGAAATCTAAGGTGATACGAGCTTAATGAGATGATGTCGCTGAGGGAGGAAATGGAGTGCATTCCAATGTTTTCCCCGACAAGCCTTTGTTGCTTGGAAGGGCTCACTTATTATAATGAGCACTTCTCTGGATTTGATGTGGAGATTGCTATCTTCACCACAATGGGTCACTCTGCCACCCGATAGCATTGCGTGGGGTTAGTATTGTGCTTTTTGTCATGCAAAACTTGTCTTTTTTAACGATTTAATACAAACAAGCCTGCAAATGTATCTATGTATAATGCCTTACAAGATTTATGTGGATTATGCTTCGAATGCCAATAGGCTATTATACGTATTTTTTTTTTATTTAACACTTCAGTCATTAAAATGTAAGCTGCGCATTTAGTAGCATGCATTGCAAAATGACACTTACCAAAAATGGCTGCCTCAAATTTTAAGATTGTAACATAATGTCAGATTAAAATAGCTTTCATTTTTGTTCTTCGTTTACAAAGGTTTTCAATCCTTCAAGCCAATTGTGACAAACTGACAATTCACAAGGTAAAATAAAAGTTTGTTGGCGCAGTGGCCTTAGGTTGTTCCATATTAAAGTGGTGGTGTTTTTGCGTTCAGATCCGTCAGTGAAATGGGTCCCCACTCCCTATTCTATTCTTCGAGCTGAGCCGGAGCCGGAGTTGCTTGGTTTTGTCTGCTTTTCCTTGAAGCAGAGTGACTGTACCCAGTACGCCTCCCACGTCTCCCTTGTGTTGGCCGTATCTTGACAGGCGAGGGGCGCGTCCCTCGAGCAGCACTGATTCTAGGCCATAGGTGAGAGTGCTCGCTAGAGTCGAGCATAGCTGCCTTTGTGGTCAATAAATTGGCCCTCTGCTTGTTTCCTCTATTGTATGGTCGAGATCCAGTCGCTTAGACAGGCCGGTAGGCTTTTTAAAACGCAAGGAGGTCAAATAAATGACTGCCTTTGGCAAAAGAAGCCGTTTTCGTGCTCAAAGATTGATCTCGCCACAAAAGGCAAGAGCAGAACTAGAATACCTGGCAACATTAACCAGTGTGACACACATTCAGTTTGTATAACAAATGGTTCATTTCAGCATTAGATTTCCCAGAAATTGCCATAATTAGCTAACTCGTGTACAGAAAGTTAATTAGTGCAGATGTGTAATTAGCATTATGGAAAATGTTTTCTTTTACCACTTCAGGGTAATCATTTTGTACTGTAGATAGAGTCACTTGTTACCAAGGCAAAGGCTGTGCATTTGAAGGGTTTGAGAAAAAAAAGGACAGTGAAATGAAATGATTTAGTAAATGTTCCTGAAGATTACCTGTCCTTTTTCTGTGCTGGTTACCTAACCTTTTCATGATCTTTAAACGCGGTGGCACTTTCTGAAACCGTTTAAAATAGCAGTGTTATATGTCTGTACAAAGCGTCTTGATTGCATTTGGGATTCCAACCGCGTTATGCATCGAACTAACCTGCATCGTAATGATAACCTGTCAGTGTGTGAATCTTAACCTATGCTCTTTTAGTCACTCGTTTTAAAGTTTTAAACTGAAATCAGATTTTTTAATGAAAGCTGGACACACAAGCACATTGCTTTTTGTTATAATTTACTTTATATAAAATGGCAGTGGCCTTCATTTAAATATTTTATTACAATGTATTTGGGGTTATGGTTGATTTCAGAGTTTGCTTTAAGCACCACCTGATGCTGTTAAGCTTCAGGCTATTGTTTATAAATATTAATTTATGCGTAAGTGATGCATTTAGGTGGTTTGAAAAAGTCCTTTTTTTTTTTTTTTCTCCTTAGGTGCCCAAATTGAGAGCACTACCTTGTCCCCAGCCCTTGTCTTATGGGAGCTGGACAACAACAAAGATGACAGGTAAATGGAGTCGTGCATTCGACGTAAATAACACTGGGGCGAAAAAGAACAAATACTGATCGGGGAGAGGCGTATGTGACACACATTGTGCCCATTGTGAAGTCTGATAACATTATTGATTTCACAATAAAGGGATATATATATAGACACAAAGTAATAGCTTTCAAATGATATGCCTGTTGGGGGGGGGCACATTTCTTGACAATGTCTACTGTTTTTTCTCTTTAGTGCGTATGGATTTTTGGCTCTGTACAACAAAGTAGATCTCTGAGGTACTTACACAAAAGAAAAAAGGTTTAATCTGTCTTTAAATGCCTTTTAAAAAACCCGATTACATCACGGACGATAACCACGTCCTGAAGGTCAGTAGCCTTTGTCTTCAATGAAGCCAAACGCTTTGCTAACAAAAATAGATAAAATGCTACTTCTTATTACGAGATAAGTAGTACGGAGTCCTGGTTTTGGCATGCAGTGTGAATGCTAAGCGTTTCTGTGTAAAATGCATATAGCCTGGGTGTTCTGATTGGATGTTTAAGTTAAGTTTAAAAGTAATTATTGGGAGGAATAAACTCTTGAGTAGTCGTGTGTCGCTTGAGTTGTGTCGCCTGTAGTGTATCAGTGTAGCTCATAAAAAAAAAGATATGGTATAACATAAAGTAACCATGCCAGGATTAATTAATCCCTGAAGACCGATAGCCTCGATCGAGACTATCTCTCTGATGGTTTGGTTTCCCAGTCCCTGAAAGTTCCCTGTTCATGTTTAACCAGTCCAGAGTGTTTTCTGCGTTCACCGATTAAGAAAAGCAATATATTAAATATTATCATCATTACGATATTTACCTAATATTTTCCAGTATTTTTGATTAAGGGTAAAGAAAATGGCCAATGCCTCCGTTGTACTGTTAGGGTGTTTAGATGTTAATTAATGCTTTAAAGTGATTCTTTGGGAAAATCTTTATGTTTATCTCAAAAGTAAAAGGTCCTAGAATGAAAAGAAACGACTGGACGCACCAAGCATTTATCAAGCACGTTCTAACTAAGTAATTGTTGTTTTTGAAATGTAACGACAATATGTTGCTCCGTTTGGAACATCTACTATTCTGGCGACAATGTGTTCTTCCCTTCGCCAACAGAAATATTACTTACTTTTCTCACTATTGTTTTACCTCTGCCCAGTTTGTTTTGAATAGCCCCATTCTGCCTCTGAATAGTCATTTCAATTTTCTCAGTGTGTGCAAAAAAAAAAGGGGCGGGGGAGGGGGGCGGTTGCTGGGATGGATGCTCTGGAACACCAATGAGGTTTATTTATTTTTTATTTTTTTTCTCCTGAAAGAAATCAATCGCTCTCACGCTAACTTGGCACATTCTGGGAGCTGACGGTAAACTTAACGTGCAATAAAACATATGGGCATATTGTGGGGAAGTGCTTGGCCAGCGTTTATTATGGTGCAACCTTAATGCATTTCAGAGCCCTGGTCTACGCTATTATTCAGCTCGCATTGGGCAGGGCCCGCTGGCTTCAACTTAAAACAAATACATTAGTAAGCTAAAATATCTGCAAGTGCTGCCTGTTTATGCCCGCGTTTGTCTCCGTCAACGGAATTTGGAATCTCGTCTGCGGTTGCGTTGGTGGGCTCTCAGCTGAATGGCTGTTATTTCGTCAATGAGTTCGGTGCGCCGCTAAGAAGAGAGTCGCTATTGGCTCTGTGTTTTACATTATATTTTGTCAGGTTGGTAAATGATGAAACTCCCTTTAATAAGCTTTTTTATTTTAATTTTAATGCAGCGTCTGCCGATAGCACTGTGCCAGCTCCATCCATACACACATAACATCGGCTGACTGAAAGTTGATCTAATTTAAATGCATTGGACATCGGTAATATTGCCTTGATTAAATTCATGTATTCCTCACCTGTGGCAGAAACATGAATCTTTTAGCTCTGTGTTTGGAATGGTAGAATGTTATTGGCTTAATATCTGACCAGAAAATAATAATTAGTCATTCATTTATGATTAATTGTGCTACACTTTTTCAAACAAATCAATTTGTGTTTTTGCCATTTTGCATTATAATCATGATCGATTGTTCAATTTATTTTTTGATTACTTGAATTTATGTTTGAAAGAGTGTGGAAATATTTTGTTGATTATTATGGTAATCTCGTTCATTTTTCCCCCAGGATATTTTAATATGTATACATGGATTTGTTTTTAATTTTTTGTTTTAAGCAGAAGTACGTAAAGATCTGGTAGATTATTATGGTAATTGTGTTCATTTTGGTAATGACTTTTTTTTCTTCCAAGTTAAATTTTTTTTCATTACTTTTTTTTTGAAGCAATGGGAATTAAATGAGGTTTTGTAAACAAAAGAGACCGGAATATCTCAACTGTTAGGACTAACGGAGATATATTCAGAGGGCTCTCAATGTTGGTATCTGTTGCCTCATGGGTCAGAAACACTTCCTGTGGTATTTTACACTGTATTTTGTCTTTGCCTCAGCTATTTTGGAGAATAAAAGGATTCAATTTATTTATTTTTTACTTTATTGTTGCTGAAGCTGTGCTCGCACTACCCAGACTGTAACTCCATTTGCATCCAATTTAAATGTTCATCATATTTTAATGCTGTTCACAGCTGATAAGGCCTAAAGTTGACTTTGTTTATTGGATTAGGTTATTAAAGTTAATAAGAGAGAAAGAACCCGGTACATTGTTATACTATTCACATAAATAAAGAGTATTGTAGCCCATGCCATCACGTGTACGTATATAGTTCTATTATTGTGGTGCGTATGATTGTATGACTGTGATCTAGTGTTATATGTGGACATTAGCCTATGCGTTAAGTTCTTTACCTTTTTGGTGTCCTCAGACCTGGATTAAGGGGTTAAGAACCACGCGGTATCGCTGCTGTGGGATTGTAATTGGCTCGTCTGATGCTGAACGGCCAGGAGGGCTGTGAATGTGAGCCAAGGTGTCGCACAGAGCCTGTGCTGCTGACCGAACTCTGCTATTGCGAGAGGCGCCGTTCCTTTCCCCTGATTGTATGCCATTACCGGCCCAGTCCTCCTTGATTGTGACCTAAGCCCACCATTCATCAGCAGATTGCTGAAATCACTGCAGCGTGCCACCCTTGAAGAAGGCCTTGTTGGTCTTCCGGCGGTTACATCTGCCATCGATTTCCTTTTTCGCCCAACACGGGTCTCTGCGCTCGGCCCGTTTATGTTTGGGCTCCTGCTCCGTTTTTTGAGTTGCATTTAAGATTGATTGCTGAAACCGGGCTTTCCTCCGTGACATTAGTCCCGATTAACCCTCAGGTCTGCTGCCTGCTCTGTGAAGAATATCCTGCGGTGGAATTTCGGCATTGATTATTTTTGGCCTCTAGTTAGAATGAATAAAAGACAAATGGACAAACCATGGCGTGGTTGCAAAACCACTGATGCCCAATGGCCATTCCACGGGATGGTGCATTTAAATTGAACCCACCTTAAGATCAGCTGTCTGGACCCAGTTTCAGTTCTACGCTAGTGATTCAGTTTTAAATGCCGATTGATTGTTTCTCTTACATGTCGTTCTTTTGTTAATTGGCAGCCTGGAAGTTGACAAGGTCCAGCCGAAGCCTGTACGCCTACAAGAGGAGGGACGCGGCGTTGCTGAAGACGGGGCCGCGGTGAGTCGAAATGCTGCTTCCAGACGTTGCCCTCATAGCGAGGTCATAGTTTCGGGAGGGGCCTGTCTATAAGGCCGTCGAGGTGTAGCTCCTACCCTGAGCGGCTGCAAAGAGTCTCCATCCCCATTCCATCTGAGCTCTTAAATAGCCAGGTCCAACAAGGGTCATTGTGCTCTCCCAGTGTCACTCAATCAGAGCCAACCTGCCCTACAGGTGATGTGTTTGACCTTCTCCAAGGGAAGCAGTATTGCTTCCAACTGCACACTTTCTTTTTTTTTATAAAGAGGCCAATTTCTCATTTGAGTGTAATATTACCTAACGCTTCCTTCTGTAATGCAGTGCTTTCGTATTTTTATTAGTTTTTGTTGGAAAATGTTTAGTGTTGCGTCACAGATTGGAGTTGGAAGAGAGAAAATGGGATCAGAAGGACTATTTCTTGAAATTAACACTTCGTAGTTACACATTTATACTCGCCATTTCCATTTGGGACGGTAGAAATTGAGGTTGTAGTTTTTCATTTTATATGCTGCTCACTCCGGGTCGCTTTTTCACCTATTCATTAGTTTCTCACAGAAGTAGCTTTGGGCGCTGCAAAATATGTAGTTTCCACCTCAGCTGTTTAGATAGTACGAGGACAGAGCGAGCCGCAATAAAACAATTTGATGATCATTTACTTCTGTTGATGATTTCAAACGATGTCCCCACGTTCGTATTTAGATCTGGGTCTTGGATATGTGACTCTCCCGAATGTTTTTTTCCCCTGCCTGGTGAAGGAGCAGGGCCTTACAAAAAAAAAAAACCCTGGTTTGAGTCCTGGTGAAGTCTCCTGGTGAAGTCTCCTGGTGAAGTCTCCTGGTGAAGTCTCCTGGTGAAGTTCCCTGGTGAAGTCCCCTGGTGAAGTCCCCTGGTGAAGTCCCCTGGTGAAGTCCCCTGGTGAAGTCCCCTGGTGAAGTCCCCTGGAGTGGAAGGCGGTGCAGCTTCGGCCTGAATCTGTGTGAATAATCTCTGCAGTGGGGTTCCAGTGGACCAGCGGCGCAACACTCCTGCGTTGAACGGCCGGATGCATCAGCGCAGTGTAATAAATTGGTTTTTTGACCTGCGGGTATGAAGGGACCACAAAATCCTTCAGTTTGGGGGCCCCCGCCCCATCACTGGAATTGCGGACCGCACGGTAGACGTGTACCCTTGGACACAACATTAACAGGAGAAAGGAAGGATTTCCTTTCTGTTGGCTTCGGCGTGGTTCTTATCCCGAGGCCCATTTAAATTCCCAGGCAGACGGGGCCCTGTGATGTGCGGTTTATAATGACCCGCTTTCTTCCTCAAGCTGCGCTGGCTGAGAGCGTTGCTTAGTTGTTGGCAAACATCAAGAGCTGATATCAAAGTCTTTCAGCATGAAAACAAAGAGATATCACTGACTATTTGTTCTCTCTTAGCGTTTAATAGCCGTAGATGTGGAGGCCAGCTATTTGCATTAAGGCCAGCAGGGCACTTTCACTGTGAAGAGAGTGATAGCAACAATTAAGCTGCCAAGATGTATTCATGTATAGTGATAATAAATGCAGAAATTCAACAAAGTTTATGTTTGTTGCTACTACTAGCAACGTTAATGTATATATCCAACGTCATACGAGAAGAGCGTGATCTTGCATTACGACGTTATGTAGAGCAAATGGTTAATGGTTAAGAGTTTTCCGTGACGCAGTACAAGGTGAGGGAGAAGGTCTGTGATTCTCACATCACCCCTCAATGCGTCCATCAGAGCCAAGCTGCCCTGCAGGCGATGCGCTTCACCCTCCCCATTGAGCGAACAGCTCCGCCACAGCAGTAGGTTTCCAGCGGTGCGTTTTTAAAGAGCCGGCTTCTCAGCAGGTGCCAAGAACGGTTCCGAGTTGTGTAACGGAGGAGTTGAGGGAGAGAAGATGGCATTTGAAGGCCCATTTCTCGCAGATAACACTTACGGTAATCGCAACGTTCAGAGGCTTTCATTAGTTCTGTTTAGGACGGTAGAAATAGAGGTTTTGGGTTTTTTCATTTTATATGCTGCCCACTCTGGGTCGCTTTTTCACCTTTTTATTAGTTTCTCACAGAAGTAGCTTTAGGCGCTGCGAAATATGTAGTTTCCGCTTCAGCTGTCTAGATAATACGAGGACAGAGCGAGCCGCAATAAAACAATTTGATGATCAAAGGAAACATTTACTTCTGCCATGGGATATCAGATTCCCAGCACATGTCAGTGAGTTGGGGCTAGCTCTCGTTTTGTGGATGTTTCAAATGATTTTGGCCACCTTCCTTTATTGTGTCTAATTTTCCAAAGTTAGTTTTTTTTCGGTATTTTGAATATAGCATATAGAATGTGATGGATGTTTCATTGTTCCCATTACATTTTATGCCTACAATTTTACATTTTACTGTGCCTATAGGCGATTAAAGCACTGCATGCATAAACAGTTTGTTATTTTAATAGTTGTTTTAAAAAAATCGGTAGAATCAAAAGCGTTTTTTTTGGCATTGCCGACATATTTTATCATCTTTCCCCTTTTGCACTTTTGATCTGCTTGTGAAAAACAAACAAACTCCTGGCTGATAAAGTTGTCTCATTCAATTAAGATTTAACATCAGTGAAGGTCGGCCTGCAGAGTCCATTCTTTCATGCTTTGCAATTAATACATTTTGTGCTGAGCCAAATCTTTTGGTTGTAATGTTTGAGTTTGTTGAACAATGTAGACCAGACAATGCCACCAGAGGGGTGGAGTTTTCTAACCTCTCCCGTAAACCTCCATTCTCAGGTGCGCTGCTTTGTGCCTGTTTGTGGGCCTCGCGTTGGCTTATCGTTCCCCTTCGACCTCAAAAACAACCCGTGTTGGTGGCCTGTCTGTAGAAGTGAGCCATTTTCGTGAATGGCGTGGTATACCTAGTAAACGGGTGTGTGTGTGCTTCATGGCATTTGTGTAATTTACTTACTTTTTCTTAAAGCTGGAGGAATCAAAACAAAATGGTCCAACGCCTTACAGATTTTGTATTATATCCTACCCTGTAGTTTTTTTTTTTTTTTACTTTAAGAACAGCAGCTGTCATTTTCACATCTTCTTGTCTCTGTATGCAAGAGTTTGTGAAAATACCATTGAGGATTCAACAGCGGATGTCTTCTTTTTCAAGTGCTTCACAATCTGAGGCACCTGATGTATTTATATCAAATTTCTTACACTGTGTCAATCGGGGACCAAATGTGTACCTGTCACCCAGAACCAACCTGGAGATTCGGTTCCTGTTGAAACCATTCACACATGGCTGCCTGTGTGTCAGATGGGCCTGGGGGTCCGTCTGAAGGGGGCATCAAGAGGGGGCCCACTGGGAGAGGCAGGTCTCCTCCACCTCTTTCAGAATGAGTATATAGGTATACAGTAGGGGTAGAAAACGCTACACCTCTGAGGATGTAGGCATACAGGAGAGGGTAGAAAACGCTACACCTCTGAGTATATAGGTATACAGTAGAGGGTAGAAAACGCTACACCTCTGAGGATGTAGGTATACAGGAGAGGGTAGAAAACGCTACACCTCTGAGTATATAGGTATACAGTAGAGGGTAGAAAACGCTACACCTCTG
>JAOYSI010002645.1:2282-15850 GCA_025775065.1 Hiodon alosoides
CTTCAAAACTTTTCTTCAAAACTTTTCTTCAAAACTTTTCTTCAAAACTTTTCTTCAAAACTTTTCTTCAAAACTTTTCTTCAAAACTTTAATGACTAAAGAAAAAAAAAGTTACTTGATTGTGCTATAGAACATATTGTGTGTAGAACCCATGTCTGTGAAAACATTTCCATAGGAAATACGAAAAATATTACTGAATCGCTTGTTTCCCTGGATGGAAATACGATGACTCTTTTGATTGGCTGAAGACAATAATTAGTTTTTTTCCAATGATGAATTCTATTTGATCGACGACCTAAAAATGGTGAAAATGAATTTTTTATGACAATTTATTGGCCACAATTGCAATTGCAATTAGGATTTACCTCATTCTTTAGTTTCCATTTCCCTAAGCATTGAATTGCTAATTTTTAAAGAGGTTTTCGGAGGGTATAATTGGGTCATTGGGTTACATCAACTACATCCCTCCAGAACACAGAACACTCCAGAAACAATCCACTTTATGTCCTCACTCCCTAGGGTACAGTTGTAAAACTGATGAAGCTTGTGTGTTTTATAGTGTCTTGACGAAGCGAGCCCTTTAACTGGTTGGCCCACTGCATGGCAGGTAATCTGTGCAGATCATTGCTATGGAACCATCTATGACGATGGAGAGTTCATGGTCAGGAATCTGTTAATCTGTTAATCTTGAGACTCCATGGGAGCCACCCAGCTTCCAGACACTGATGTTCTTCTGTCCATGAGACCTCCATCCCTACTCTCAATCACTGATGTTCTTCTGTCCATGAGATGTCCATCCCTACTCTCAATCACTGATGTTATTCTGTCCATGAGATCTCCACCCCTACTCTCAATCACTGATGTACGTCTGTCCATGAGATCTCCATCCCTACTCTCAATCACTGATGTTCTTCTGTCCATTAGATCTCCATCCCTACTCTCAATCACTGATGTACGTCTGTCCATGAGATCTCCATCCCTACTCTCAATCACTGATGTACGTCTGTCCATGAGATCTCCATCCATACTCTCAATCACTGATGTACGTCTGTCCATGAGATCTCCATCCCTACTCTCCATCACTGATGTACGCCTGTCCTCTAAAGCTCTGCTGCTACCAAAAAAGGTTTCTGCAGCTGCATCTTGACCAGCGCCTCTATCCACCACCGATGGATCCATGGCTGCATAGGCTGTCCAGAAACTCGGAGTACGGAGTTCTCTTCCAAGTGTTCTTACTGACCACTCTATTCTCGTCTTAGTCCAGGCCCCCAACTCGCCTGAACGTGAGCCGGAACCATGTTTCCAGCGGAGGGACATGAGGAGAGGAGGTTAATATCAGCCCAGCAGCAGTGTTCCAGAGGAGCATTCCAGACATGGGACGCAGTGGGTTAAAACTAGCCATCGCTGATCTTTGAGAACCTTTTACAGCTGGCTGTCTGGTAGTCCCTCAGTGGTGTAGCTCACTGTATACACTATAATGCCGTTTGTTTTTTTCAGATTCTACCTCAGCCCCTGAGAGCCAAGGTGTACCTCTGTAGTCTAAACAACTGTGAATCTGTTTAATTTGCTTGTTTTCGCCAAATGTGACGGCGCTATGAGTCTTCATGGATAAAAGCAGCTGCCAAATAAGACTGTGATCAAATTTTGAATGCAGTTCTCAAACTCTCTTGGGGAGGGAACGAAAATGCCATAATCAAAGTAGCCTGCAATCTCCTTGAGACGGAAAGTAAAGGACACCTCCTTAAAAGGCTTTTATTTTGACGTAACGTGCACCGCTTCACGATGGATATGTCCTTTCTATACTCAGTGCACTGAGCTGCAGAGATGAAAGCATGAGAGGAACGAAGGCCACAAAGGAAACCAAACCAACTGACAATGACATTAGACAGAGAAGAGAGACATCTACAGTAAGTTAAAAAAAATAATTTTTTTTTAAAGCAACTTTCAACGAATTAATGGAAAATATACAGAGCACTCCTGTTGATACTGAGTAAGGTGCTTAACCTGATTTATTACAGTTAACGTCCACCTGTGTAAATGAGTAAAAGTTCCATTGTCAGTCACGTTAGTTGAGCTGGCGGATCTGTTTTCTCCGAGTGAAGCTGGGTGACCAGCGGGTGACCAGCGAAGCCACAACCTTCACGTCACAGGTTCTGAGACGGGATGCGGCTACATGAGGTTAATTCCCAGGCTGCGTAATCCTATTACTAAACAGGGCCAGAGTGTGACTGCCAGATATTTACACAACAGCAGGAATGAATGCTCTCCGTTGTTCCACACCGAAAATAGCAGCAACGTGCCACACATAGAGTCTCCGAATATTAACAAAGTAAATACGTACTGATCCTTTGATTTCATTTTCATATATTTCCTTCTAATATCATCTTCCAACAATTGAAGTAACTGAAGAGCAATTATGTATTTACATTTACTTTCTGTAATTGCATTGATTTACTCTTTTGGTTATTTATAATTTAGCAGACTCTAATAGCATTGACATGACATCTAACATGAACTTCTAACTAAACTTTCTGGGATTTTGCAAGGATCTGCTGCTGATATATCCATACCTGTTTCCCGGCGGGAATTAGCAACTGGGTGTAAAATTGGCTAAATACTCAGTAGAAAATTTTCATCTTAAATTTGACAGTTTGTAGAAAAACCTATGAACTACATATTTTGTTATCCTATTACACATACATTTTGTACTCTGCTGTTCGGAGACACTGAAGCAACCCTTTATGTAAACAGTTTCAGTAATGAGGTGAAACGGACTGCAGGTTGAGACCCCTGGTGAAGAGTATCAAGGCCAGTGAAGGCGGATTTAGGTAGTGATAATCGATAAGAGATAATGGTACACACCTCTATTTGACAGACTTAACCACAAAACGTTTGTACTGTACTAAATGAGTGATTTTGCTTCTAGCTGGTTCACATTAGGCAGAAGCTGATTAAGAACGGTGGCTTTAAACGAAAATGCTTGATAACCATCGAAATTAGGTTTTAATCATAGGTCATTTAGGGTGATATACATTTATAACGATATTGCATTTACAAACCTATTTGTGGAAATTAGCATTGAAAATGTTATAGTTCTCCGCAACAATGTCACGAAGCGACTTATGTTAGCAGAGACGTGGCCATGGAGTCAACATTGGGGGGACCACACTCACACATATATATATAGCACATTTTATTTTATATTAATAGATATTATAATTACGGCCCTGTATGTTAGATATACTGATACTTAATTGCCTAAAATCCGAATTTTCATCCCTTTAAATTAGTTTATGACAGTTGTCATTTAGGGGCTACGATTATAGGACACAACATTATCCGAATTGTTCTTTAAAGTTTGTCAGTAATTTCTACAACTTCACCGAGAATCGAGATTCCTAACAGTACACCCGATTTCGCTCATCAGTCCTACAGCTGGAAAATATTCTTTCCATTTATAGAGTATCCGGAGAAGAAGCTGTGCGTTTAGTCACTCCCCCGTTACTCCTTTAATGGAGCAACGAAGGCTGTCGATGTGAAATATGTGGTGTGGGTTGGGAAATACACAACGGTGAATGAAAGCAATTGGAGCTCATTCATTGCCCACAGAAACGGTGTCAGTTATATAACAATCTTTCAAGAGAGAGAAGGGGTTGAACTCTATTAAGGTATTGTCTTTTTTAAATTTTGGAATCCACTTCTCGTAGCGGCATTAACTTCGGTAAGTTTTCTTGCTGGGTAGCTGGCTTCCTATATTTTCCTGGCTGTCTCCGGGAATATGTCATGTCATGTGTCTAGTTTAAGATTTATTAATTTGAACGCGATTTAGGCTATTTATTTATGTTGGATTCACTTTGAATCCGTCGAATTTTAATTCTTGCATTTATTCACACGGGTAAGTCGTAAGATCGAATATATCGAGATGCCTTTTTCACAGAATGCTTTTATAGAAAGCCGTATCTTAGCTACGCATCAATTGACAAACTTTTAATTAACATAATCGTAATGGTGACACGCTAACAGGATGGCGAACTTTGCTGTTAATCATTTAGGTTTCTCGGTTCTTCTGGTACAATATGCCGAAATAATAAGTTATAATTACAGCTATGACACGCTGTTAGTCAACGAATCGCATTTTCTGTGATGTGGAAGTAATGAGTTAAATAATACAAATGGATGAATTGTGTGTACTGTACTTACATATATAGTATAAAATACGGATATGAATCAAATGTATGGCGTCAATAATTACCATTTTTTCTCGAGAAGGGGCAGGAATGGCGGAAGTGTATTGCTGAACGAATCTGCTAATGACCCCAAATTACAATGATGATTTAATAGCTAGAGACAGAGAATAAGAGCAATTGTGAGAAGCCCTCCTGTTATGTAAGACCGCTGACTTGAGCATCGCCAGTTCTAGTGACGTCGTGCCCTGGATTGAGGGAGGGGGAAAAAACCTCGGGGACCCTTTCCTCCATTGGCGTAGAATTGTCATTTGTCCGCTACTGTGTCGAGGCAGATGTGAATTCTGCTTGAATCCAGGATTTGCCTGCAAGCTCCGCTGATACTGAGTATGTTAAAATAATTGGGGCATATAATATTTTACACTGCTAGCCACAGAGTGATCACAAAAAATTCAACCTTTGTACGTCGTCAGCAAAATTGAAATGTAACAGTTGTCTCATTGTAAAAAAGACAAAAAAAAAAGTCTTAATGTGGCTTAGATTTCTATTATTTAGAAATTTTATTCAATAATTTATAATGAGTTATTCACTTACAAGAGATATTTAAGAAATTACTGATAATGGGATGTTGCCGCTTATCTCTGGGGTGGTGGTGATGGTAGGGGGAGGGGGGATGCATTCAACCAAACTGCCAAAAATGGGTTACCAGGTTCCCCTGCTCTGCAGATCACACTAATGATTGATGCCCTCTGGGCCATTGGAAGACTCTTCCCTCGTGGGGGGGGTTGTGGTACTGGAGGACTGTGGTCCCTGCACACCATTGTGGCTGGTATTCATTGCGCAGAACTGAATAATAGTTAATGACTTGGGCACAGTAAATACAACTCGGGAGCAGGGGCCGTTTATTTGGGGATAGCGCTCCCAGCAGGGAAGACACTCTGTGTGGTTCTAGGCAGGCGTGGGCCAGGAACAGCAGCATATCGAACCGCCTGACCAGAGTGAGTGGAAGGAAGCCCGGCCAGGGCCCTCCTGGTGACGAAATCCGACTGAACGGTTTGCCGTGCACCCCGGACAGACCTGTTCTCCCAGGATGCGGAGGCTCTGTGGACCTTGTCATACTCCGGAGCCTTTTGGCCGGGCTGGCAAAGCGGGCTCTTCCAGGCCTTGTGCGACCACGCCCCAACAAATCTTGCCATAATTATTACACCTGCTCAAAATCCCTCTGCTGCCCTCCGGTCAACCCTGCCTGCATACATAGGCACGACGGCGGTAATACTGGGACAAGATCCGAGTGTTTCACACGCCAGTCGTGTGTGTGTGTGTGTGTGTGTGTGTGTGTGTGTGTGTGTGTGGCAGCCACATACGTGTTTTATGTGTCACGTGTTCCCTTGTTTTGGTTTTTTTTGCTTCACTGTCATACATTGGAGATCACTGTGTGGTGGGTAACATAATGGAAAGGTTTTTACCTGGGTGATTTCACACATACGGATTTTAGGCAATTAAATAATTAATCATTTAGGGAGACATTTTTGTGAAATAACAAATGACAAATTACACTGCTTCGATAAGGCAGTAACACGTGCAACCATGTGCAACCAATTTGTTTTAGCACACATTGAAATTATCAATTGAAATTAACTTGGTATTTATTTGAAAAGTATTTGATGGAGCGTTAAAATGTATTTGTTCGAAGTAGTAGTTAGAGCACTGGACTTTTTTTAGACCAGAGGTGATTGTCTGCACAAGGCATTTTACCTTTGAATGAATGAGATTTCATAACATGAAAGATAATATATTCGGTGAATCTGTATTTGCCCTTGTTTAGGATCTCTACTTGTCTCTAACAATATAAAGAGGTACTCTTGGCCTACTACAGACTGTTCATAACAGTATGTAAATATTTTGTGGGGTTGTAGCTGATAACCAAGATGCAATAGCATATTTGGTGCTACTTTCAACTTTAGCCCGCCAAACTAAACACCAATCAGACTTTAGGTTGGTCTGTAGATTGTGATGTCACAAACGTTTTTCTCACATTCTGGTTGCACGTCACGCAGCTGCGTTGGATTGTCCCATCAAGCCATTCTGTGGCACAGAGGTGTCAGATATGCCAAGACTGTGGTCAGCACATGGCAGCGGAAATTGCTTCTCTACCACGTTGGGGACCGGAGACACACCAGCGTCTGTCGATACACAATTAAATCCTCATCGTTCCCATTACCCTAATTACTTTTCTGGTATCGTATTAGAAAAAAGATATTATGCCACTTTGTATGACTATAGACAACATTCACAGTTTTACAAGTAGATTTGCCCAAGGTTAAGGATTTTATTAGCATTAAAGGATGACGCACTAAACATGTTCTATGTTCAACTTTTTAAACAGGAAATTTACAAGCATTCCTTTGTTGCAATAAATATGCCTACCTTTTTATTCCCATAGTCTTGTACAATCCCCGATGAATCCCTGTTTAAAAAAACAAACAAATTAATTTCTTGTCGTTATTACAGCGCCATAAAGTAAATTGGCATTTCAATTCAAATTCCAGCATTAATTGAAAACTAATTGAAATGCCAATTTACTTTATGGCCGTTTTTAGCGTTTAGTTTTTTCTGTAAAAAAGGCGGATATATTTTTGACAACTCAGTGATTGACACAGTGTCTTGAGTGACGTTTTGTTTTGAGTGACTAGTTTTGTAGCTGTCCTTTTGAGTCTCGACTGTTAATTGAGTTTGCTTGTAACTGAAACCCAGGAGACATTTACGGGGTTGACTCTTTCGCTGTCTTTCTTATCCTGCTTGGCACCGTGTTAAAAGGGGACCACGTCATTATGTTTACGTTGACATCATTTAAAAAATATTTCAATGCTACAAAGGCACAAGCCGCTATATATTTCGTACACTGATTCGGAAGGCCACACGTGAAAGCATTAATCTCCTACAGTACTGCATTTTCAAACTTTTTGCTTGGTTGTCCCTACATTGGTATTCTTAGTTATTGTTAGAACCAGGATTGGTTAACAATGATTTATGCAATCACTGGCATTATCAGTTCTGCTTAACAGGTCTCATTGACATAAACTGAGCACAGCTCTAAAGGTAGCCACTGACGATGTCATTATTTTTCCATTAAAAGAAGGGGGCGGGGCATTTAAGGTGAACCTCAAGCTAAAGGGATGAGGAAATTAGATGAATGTGACATTTTTGGGCATGGCTGTGTTGTTGGCATAGAGCAACCCCTTCAAAAATAGCCTCATGCTTGACATGTTTAGCATAATTAGAGAAAGGCGATCCCGGAGGCCATTTGTAAATGGTATTAACGTATTAGGTTACTGTGACCCACGGACACCATCGCTGTAGCTGAGCTAAAAATCTCTACGAACTCACCCTGAAATTTAGAATTCTTTATTGAGAAGTTCTTACATTTCAGCGTGGAAACCCTGCACGTAATTCTCCAACTCGCAGCTAAACAGAATTCATTTGCCTGCCGCTTCCCAGGACTATTTCAGACCATTACGATAAGGTACGGGAGCAGTTTTCTGGCCACCGCTAGATTTGAGAGAATCTTCTTTTTCTCTTTACAACCCCTTTGACCAATGAAATCTGTCCCTCCGCGTTTTGTTAGGTAACCGATGACACTGCAGCCCAGGCACAGATCGTAACGTTGCGCACTGCTGCGGGGGAAAGTAGGTTACCAGGCCGCGTCCTGCAAGCTTAAACCCAGGGAGCGCAGTCAGAATGTTGCTGGATCAGCGCAGTGTGACTTGCCACGCAGAAATGGTCGGAGCAAAGCGCTTGGCAGGCTGAGGCGTGTGCGCTTGCCTTTAATGAAGCTGGCCTCCTCCGTACAAAGACCTGATGAGCGGTCAGGCTTTACCCGCGCATTTCTGTAACGCTGATCATACCATGACAGCACACGCACACGCACACGCACTCGCACACGCACACGCACACGCACACGCACTCGCACACGCACTCGCACACGCACACGCACTCGCACACGCACTCGCACACGCACTAAGCACGCGCACGTTTTATTTTCTATTTGTGAATTTGACCAAGAACACTTAATTAAAATCCTGATTGTTAATAATAGCTTAATAATCGGTTATTATTAAAACAGTTCTAAGCTCTCCATGGTCAATGAAAATAAAACACGTAGCTGGTGAGCTATTAGAGAATCTGGTAGAAAAACAGAAAATGAAATGGTTATGCTGATGGGCGGGGCCTCGCTCAGGCCCAGCCTGTGGTAAAATCACTCAGGTATGACTCTTGGTCATCCTGTTCAGCCTATTCAGATGTACACAGAGTGTTTCCACTTAGCGTTAATGAGCTGCGGCGAAGAAAGGGCAGAGACCGACCCTTCACAGAGACGCGGGCTCAAGTGTCTTCTGCAGGGCACTCTTTATTAAAACGTCAAAGATGCAAAAACGTAAACGTTGTTAGTCGGCCACAGATGAATTTTTCGCTTGTGGCGGAAAGGGCCTGTGGAGGTTTTGTGAAAAGCAACCGTTCCAGAAAACGGTACGCTTGGATGCTGTATTGATCCGCCACTGTAAGCATCAACATGACCGACAGAAACCCTTAAAAAGTACTGGAGGGTCTGAGGACGCACACCAGACACTCTGATGATAACAGTGCAGCGCACACCAGACACCCTGACTGATAAAAATGCAGAGCACACCAGACACTCTGATGATAAAAGTGCAGAGCACACCAGACACTCTGATGATAACAGTGCAGCGCACACCAGACACCCTGACTGATAAAAGTGCAGCGCACACCAGACACCCTGACTGATAAAAATGCAGAGCACACCAGACACTCTGATGATAACAGTGCAGCGCACACCAGACACCCTGATGATAAGAGTCCAGTGCACACCAGACACTCTTATGATAAAAATGCAAAGCACACCAGACACTCTGATGATAAAAGTGCAGATCACACCAGACACTCTGATGATAACAGTGCAGCGCACACCAGACACTCTGATGATAAAAGTGCAGAGCACACCAGACACTCTGATGGTAAAAGTGCAGAGCACACCAGACACTCTGATGATAAAAGTCCAGTGCACACCAGACACCCTGACTGATAAAAGTGCAGTGCACACCAGACACCCTGACTGATAAAAGTGCAGCGCACACCAGACCCCCTGACTGATAAAAGTGCAGAGCACACCAGATACCCTGACTGATAACCATGTAGAGCACACCAGACACCCTGACTGATAAAAGTGCAGAGCACACCAGACACCCTGACTGATAACAGTGTAGAGCACACCAGACACCCTGACTGATAAAAGTGCAGAGCACACCAGACACCCTGACTGATAACAGTGTAGAGCACACCAGACACCCTGACTGATAACAGTTCAGCGCACACCAGACACCCTTACTGATAAACCAGTTACATTACTCTGATTTCTGTGTGACAGCTGGGGTTGGAACTACCTTGCACATGACTGCTGAGGGTATGAATGGTATTCGTGTCAACCCCTCTGTGACCTTTTGACTGTGAACAGATGAAATGTTGCTTCGCGGTTATATAATCTGGACGTCAGTCCCCCGACCCCCTCCCTCTTACTAGTTCCTCTGCGTTCCTCTTTGTACAAGCTACAGGCTTTACTACCTGTGTGTGTGTGTGTGTGTGTGTGTGTGTGTGTGTGTGTGTGTGTGTGTGTGTGTGTGTGTGTGTGTGTGTGTTTGTGTGTGTGCGCCGCTGTTCCTCACCATGTACTAATGTATTCCAAACAAATCTTTAAAGCTTCAAAGAACTTCCCCTCGATTAGCTTCTGCCAGACGCTATTGCATTCTAATTACCTGTACTATTCTTAACCTTTTTTTTTCTTGTCCGATCTATTTTTGACACCAGTAGGTAATCCTGTCGGTTCAGACTCGATCTGTGAGTCTGAGTGGCGGTGGAGCGCGACACTGCGTCGCCCTGTGAAAGATCAGTTTATAGTCTAGAATTTTCCCTCCCGTGAATGACAGAGATGTCACTGATGTCGTCTTCACTGCACTGATAGTGACCGCTGGTTTTGTTTCGTTAGCCTGCAGACAGGCATGGAAGGGGCCTGGGGTCCCGGGGACCCGGGGGCCCGGGGGGCCTTTGGAGAGTCAACAATGACATGGAAGTCTTTTGAGCAGCAGAAGACATGCTCCAGGGTTGACACGGAGTCCTCAAGATGACAACTTTGCGAGGTTGCTGTGAGGAAAACATTTTAATGCCAAAAAGCTATTGTGCTGATAGTGCCCAAATCATGCACAGTGGGAATCTTGGCATTAGCATATACCTTTCCAGTGGGTGTATTTTTTCCATACATCAGGGTTCAGATACGCCCAAACTTATGGCTAACCTGAAAGCAACGGCCTACATAGAATCTGTAGCAGGGACAACGTGCGTGAAAAATGACTTCGGCCAAGTGTAAACATGCACCCAACAAGAAACAATGATATTCTCTGTGGAGTTTTTGCTGCGTCTCCTCTCGTCCACAGAGCTCAGTGAAGGAGCTGTGGGCTGACAGCTCAGATCCTGACAGCTCTCGGTGACACGACAGCACGCCCCTTCAGATTCATCACCTTCTCCGAGTGTCAGGAATTCAATTAACGACCCACTTGGGAACTTGGCTCTCTCTGCATTCGAGCTGGACCCTCTCCGACACCAGGGCCCTAGAACCGTGACCCATATTTCCACCTCGCACGCCAGTCAGAAAAGGTGTTACAATCTAGGCAATGCAGATTGTGCCTTTTTATTCCAAAGTACCGAGGGCCTTTCTGCTTACTACATGCTACTGTAATGTCTGATTTCCTTCTCTATACCTGCTCTATATATTTATTTCTATATTTATTTAACTTCTGTAAAGTCGTTGCTGTGCACATGCAGTAACACTTATTTATCATATGAATTGTTACATTTTGTTATTAAAGTGTGTTCCGTTTATACAATACAGTGACGTTAACCATGACTGTGGATCTCTCCAACTGAAATACTCGGAGTACACGGTGTAATCCTGTGAGTCTAAATTTCTTTCACGTTCCTTTCTAAGGCTGGTGGTGTTTTGGCTGGCCATGTGGTTCATTTTCAGGAGAACACGTTCGTTTGCATGCCAGCACGGTAAATGTTTGGTCTGCCTTTTAGAGGTGAGGAAAAGGACACGCATTTTAGTTTTTTTTGTTTTACGCTATGTTTTACTTATGTTAGTTTTTGGCCTAATATGTAATGCATCGCGGCTCATTGCTGCGGTGCTAGCCTGCAGGGGCCCAGAGAAGCCAACAGGAGACTTAGGGAAGTTACTTACGTCTATTTAGAGAAGACTTGCCTATTTCCGTCCACCCCACCCCAGTCTGCTCGCAATCGTTAAATTAACATCAGCTGTTTGAACCCGCAGAACCCCAGTTCACAGGATTCAATCTGCACTCAGGTGAGCGCCTTTAGCGACTTTTACCAACTGAGCCACCTGGGAAATAGCATTTTGCGATTGATTGCCTTAGGAGTGGTTAGTGGAACAGGAGGATTGCGTTTACATCTAATACATCTCCTTGCGTTAAACAGGTGAAAAAATTAGTGCTTTGTTAACACATTTTTATCATTTTGTGGGTTAAAGAAATTGCTTTCTATATTCTGTGCACCATTCATTCTAAGTGTTTAAACAGTTTCTTCTCCTCTATGTGCTGACCTGAAGCATAAAAGGGCAATTGTTATGACCCAGTCTTCCAAACGTTCCCAAGCCCCCTAGTTAGACTGACCAATGGGACAGGGCCTACCACAGAGAGTGTGAGCGGTCTATGACATGACTGCGGGTGACAGAACAGAAATCTCTATGAGAGGAGCAGTCGGGCACCTTTAAAACCGGGTGGTTACGCGGACAAGAGGGGATTCACCAATGCGGCGCGATTTAGTAGCCAGCGCCGCGGCCCGCGTTTCTGTCGGCCAGGAGAACAGGCCTTTCCCATTCGACGGCGATGCGGTTGACGTGCGCTACAATGGAGTGCCGCTAATGTTCGCGCTAAAGTGTGTTTCCTGACTCTGTCTGTGTCCTCTCTTACCGCTGAGTTTATCACTGCCGACTTGATTCCACTTGGGAGGAAAGCAGCACGTTCCGCTAATGCAACGCTAAATATAGCCACTGAGGCACCTTTCATGCTCACGGCGAAGAGGGAAAGGCGGGCTACGCATTGAGGGGGCCCGCTCGGCACGACATCCTGGATGAGAGGTGAAATTGCCGCGGGCTCAGAGTTACCGTTTAAGGGGCAAACGTAACAAGACCATGGCGCCGATATTTGCTCAATATGTTAATCTGGCCCCGCCTCCCCTCCCCCTCTCGCTCTCCATGGAGACGGGCTGAAAGCTGTGTGAGAGTCGGTGGATCCGCGCAGCGTTTCATTCGGTGGAGGGGGGATTATAGTCTGTGTAGCTCTTGTCGCATGTCAGTGACCGGGTAACGCACCTGGGGTTTCAATGAGAAATGCAGTGCGGTGACAGACTTTACCACATTTACTCTGGCAACGGTCCATTGTCCACTGAAAACCTGTTATCCACTAAGAGCTTTCAAGGGACACTCTATGCTGTGTGCCATACCAAAAAGGCTCTATATTCAAAGCCATTACAACAATTATATAAGTATTCTAGTTCAGTTATATTATGGCATATTTACATTAAATTAAATGATTTTAAAACATGTTTATTTTTAATATTAAGTTTTCTGTGCAATGGTTTTCTGGCAAAGCCAGAAAAGATGACATAGTAAATTAAACTTACATAGGACTTACTTCTGGGCTGTTGATATGAATTGAGTAGAGCTCTTTAAGTTATATATATATTACTTGTTTGCCTTATACTTGTCATCTTCATACTCCTGAGAAGCAAAATGAAAACTTTGCAGCCTCATTTTAAAAATAATTGGCTTAATTATTTTATTCTGCTCATCATAAGTCAATTTCTATAGGTAAAAATGTTTTGATAATTTTTGGTTATAATTTCAATGAGTACACTATTGAATTCTCCATTCATTTAACTGGAACCTTTCTTACTAACCCTGAAAACCCCATAATCCAGCCTCTTGAGTAGCCCAATGGAAGCCCTGTGACTGGGATTTTGCAGATCATGTCGTTTGCCGGTCCTGACCGGGAGAGTTTGGGTTGGGTGAAATCGGCAGGGCTGTACGGCAGCACGGCCCGAGCGGAACAAAGAACCAGGAAGTCTCGTTTTTGGGATCTCCCGGGTGGTTGCCAAGGTGGAAGGAACAAATATACCCCACCCCCCCAAAGTTTGTACAACAACAACAACAACAACAACAACATGCTTGGGGGGGGGGGGGGGGGGGGGGGGGGGGGGGGGGGGGGGGGGGCGGGGGGGGGGGGGGGGGGGGGGGGGGGGGGG
>JAOYSI010002646.1:0-48995 GCA_025775065.1 Hiodon alosoides
TCCATCATTGCCACCCCTTTCACTAGCATCTCCATCATTGCCACCCCTTTCACTAGCATCTCCATCATTGCCGCCCCTTTCACTAGCATCTCCATCATTGCCGCCCCTTTCACTAGCATCTCCATCATTGCCACCCCTTTCACTAGCATCTCCATCATTGCCGCCCCTTTCACTAGCATCTCCATCATTGCCGCCCCTTTCACTAGCATCTCCATCATTGCCACCCCTTTCACTAGCATCTCCATCATTGCCACCCCTTTCACTAGCATCTCCATCATTGCCACCCCTTTCACTAGCATCTCCATCATTGCCGCCCCGCCCCTTTCACTAGATGCTCCGCCATGTTTTAGTTTTTCAGACCTCTTAGCCCAGCATTCATTCAGGAGGTTATTTTCTTTCCATTGTTTTCAGAAAGAAGGTATTTTTTGTGACTGTAGTGGCCTTGTGGTAGCCTCGGAATCTGTCATACGTTTACTACTCACTCTCCTATCGTTTGGAGCTCAATCTTCCCAATGTGGAAAGGACGCAACTACCTGGGTTTAGAAATACGGGAGACTGAAAAAGGAAACTATACTTAAGACAAACACGGTTACGTTAAACTTTATGAACATCTCATAAAAAACAAGCTCACAACTCAACAGGCATTAAGAGCTCTAGTTCTAAGTTCTGCAGAGAAGCACACTAAGCTATTGTTCTCCACTAAATAGTCACTATTGTTCTACTGATGTTTTGAATGGGCGAGGATACCCCTAAAACAAGGTGTGGAGCAGAATAAATCTTTAATGGAGCGCTTCCAGGCGTGAGGGCCAAGGGTTAATTCCGAGACCACATACAGAACAGGCCCAGTTTTTATGTTAATCTCGTCCGCCGTGTTACATAAGCAGGCTTCTTCTCCCTCCTTTGCCACTCCAGCATGCAAATGACAAATTCAGCATCACTCATCTGTGTCGTCCTTCCACGTCCTTCTCCAGGGGCACCGGAACAAAGTTGCCTAGCGATGCTCGTTAGCCGCTCGAGCGAGGCAGCTGCGGCGAAAATTAGGCCTCAGTCACTCAGAGAGCTCCAACCAAAGAGGCTTTCGGTGAATGTGCCCCTCCTCACCTGCATTGAAAAGAAGAGAATCCCTGAGAAGCCTTGAGACCGCCGCATGTGTGTTTTAGGAAAGCGTAGCTCTCTCGCACATCTCGTGCACGAAGCTCTCAACGGCTTCGTGCACGAGATTAGGATTTCTGATCTGCTCTCACGCTTCTTTGCAATGCGACTGTACCCGTCCGATATCACCAGCCGTTCAGCGGTTTCTGATAAAGAACATTTCCAAGGATACTATGCACGTGCCGCTTCTGCCGCAACAGAACGTTCAACTACGCAGTCAAAGGTCAGACGTGAGCTGTTCGTGGAATCCATTAGTTTCAAACCGTGCGAAAAAGTTAATTAAAACTTGCTCAAGGGTACAAACACACTGCCCTTTTTGAGATTTCATGTCAAGGTTCTCAGTCGCCACCCCACACGAGCCCCTTTGAGATTAGTGTGACTAAGAGGAAGATTTTCCTCTTATTAGTATTTTATATCCGTGATCTGCATTAGATGTGGAAGATACAACAGTTAGGAGGTCAATGAACCATTGTGCAAACACATGTCCCTGCAGTGCTTATTGCCGCGGGCCAATCGGCTGCGCACACACACACACACACACACACACACACACACACACACACACACCTCCTCGGTGTTATCCCCAAACGCCCATGGTGGAGCAGCCACGAATGTCATGGCTGTGCTTTCCCCTTCAAAGAATTACCTTTTCTTCAGCTGCACCACTCATTTATTGTGAGTGTGACATTTGTTAGGAGCAAACGGAGCCATCTGGATGCTGCCCACACACATGTGATAGAAGCGAGCTGGGGTTTGGTTTTGAGTCAGATCGCACAGCTGCCCTGCCTACCCACACGCTCTCAGACATCGCCTCGCCTCGGCGAATATTTCAGAGCCTCTTCCAGAAACAGCTAATATCTGACATTTACAAAGAGTCGGCGTGACGTACTGAAACGAGAGCTGATAAGGCCCTTGAAAAACATCCCTTCCACACTCGCCCACATGCAATGCGCGCCGACTGGCGGCATCGAGCACAACTGTGTTTCGCTTCGTTGTTACGAGTGTTTCCTCCGCCGAGACCTGCAGGCCCCAGGTTTCGCGCTCTGAAGACTGACAAATACAAATCCACGGCGCGCCATCACAAGACGAACTGCAAGGGGCAAATCTTGGCTGCAGTCTTCCTTGCTGCAAAAAACCAACCAACTGCGGCACCCGTGAAAACAGCATGCAGGGAGAAAAGGATGCACAAAAACGCAGCAGCAAGGCGTTTTCTCGACGCTCTGGTAACGTTGAGGTAACGCCAAGGTTGTTCCGGCTGTGACAAAGCAGCGTGGAGGAGAACATGAGGGATGAGCTTGGCCCGTCCAAATACCTCCTTTGTAAACACAGTCTGGACATCGGTCTGTTAGCCCTGTCAGCCTTCTGCATTATGTGAGAGACACATCTCGGGTTTTCCCATAAGGCGGTGTGCCCCCACCCCGGATGAAAAGGTTTTATTCTGGTGGTATTTCAAACCTTAATGATCATTGCTGAATGATTGCAAGCCTTCTGTTTTTACTTAATAATTTATTTTTTGTCACCGTACACATGCTACTTTTCTTTTGATTGTACATGATGGTTAATGAAACCACAGTGCTCTTGAGGAGGGGTAGTCCCATGAGCTAAGGGACAATTTGATTGCGTGTCCTGCAATAGTGAAACATTTCGTCTGGTGCCAACAGGGGACGTCGGCAGAAAGTAGATGGGAGAGAGGGTTCACACATAACAAATCACTTCGCTCCAATATATGATCGCTCAGGAAAGACCAATGTGGGTACCTTCGATATCTGGCTCCTGGGTGGTTTCCATTTCTCTCTGGAGGTGCAAGGTTTCTGAAATACCCATTGTGCCAGAATGAAAGAAACTTCCTCAGCTCTTTAGTTCTGATTCATTCAGATACTTTTTTGATATTCTGAAAACAGCTCAGCTCAGAAAGAATATGCTCTTGCTTGTTGTTTTTTTAAATATTTTGATCTAACACAGAATCATTGCATTCAACAGTTTTATATTCAGACTACAAGTAGAAGGGGTGAAAGTATACGTTGCTTAACTTTAAGGACTGAATATGAAATACAAAGACTGAATGGAAAACAACAGCAGAAAATTCTCACAACACTGCTGTAATATTGCAACAACGTTGCGAGACTGTTGTGTGTGAGCTGAAGGCAGCAAATTTGAATACGTTCCTGAGCCTAAATTTTAAAACAAGCATGCGTTCAGTTGTTGAGGTGTCTTGCGTGTTGAGAATCTGCTGTACTGCACTGTAGTACCTCATCAATCAACTATTTTACCTGCCTTTCCCCTCAACACCTCCTGAATAATGTTAAGGCCACTAGCAGCCGCAAAAAACCCCATTAACAAAACACACACTGTTGGTCTGTCGTTGACGCGGAAGGTCATGCAATTCAGCTTCTCAGTCAGATTTATGAATTACACAGTCAGAACAATACGGAGGGCGTCCGGATAAAGCTGATAAAATGCACGTTGAAAATGCACTAGTGTTAACAATACAGGCCAAAATCTTGTTTTTTTTCCCCCTCAACCCAGCATCTGAATGTCAGTAAGGACACGTAAAGTGACATCCACGGGGCTAAATATTGACTTTGCCCTAATTAGACGGCTTGCCACATCAGGGTGCTTTCAGTTTCAGTGTGTGTGCCTTTCCCCCGGCAGACTGGTGGAGATGGCGGAAAAAGAAAAAACAAAACTGAAAAACAACCAGTGATGTTGGCCACAGGTACACTCATTTCTGTCTCCCCCCTTTTCAGTTCGCTTTTTTCATCCCCTGCAATATTATTGTAGTTTCAAATTTAGCAACAATCTGCTGTTACCACACAGTTAAAAGTTCACTATTTTATTTTAGGGTTTATGCGTGAAGACTGCTTTGAGGTCGTTTTAATATGCTTCTTAAATGATACGCATTTCTTCCCCGTTAATGAATGTTATGAATAAACATAAAGGCCAAGGCATACGGATTAGTCATATAGAGAATTAAAATTAAAAATGAAAAAAGATGACATAATTTGTTGAAGATCCGTAGATATTTTTTCACAATTCAGTGAATTATGCTGAACTAGCCTTCACAATTTACAAAGTGCATAGCCTTTAATTTAATTTAATTAACGATGAAAGAAAAATTTATGTCAGCGTAAAAAAAACGGACCATCCATTTTGCAACTTGGTCCTGCTGTATTCACATGAAAAACATAAATTCACATTTGACATTTTCTCTCCCTGTGATATCCTTTCAAAATGACAGGCGCGGGGTCAGTCAGTGAAGACTGTAGTCAAAGCACACGGGATTCATGCAAAGCCTGGCCGCTAGTTTTTGAGCCACATTGGAGCTCCGCTCCTTGTCCTTGCAGTGAATACCCACCTTTTGTAAGATAAAAGCTGCTTTCGTTCCTGTTCAATGAGGGCTTTCTGCCACACATTTTTTTTACACCCTTTCGCTCAAATGGAAAAAATGAGTTGACCAGAATTACAGTAATAGTAATTAATTATTTGAATTACAGTAATAGTAATTCATTATTTGAATTACAGAAACAAATGATAAGTCACAACTATTGGTTTAGTTAGTGAATCAGTGCTGCTTGATTTGGCTTGGTTTTTTTGTGTTTTTTTGTTTTTTTTTGCCGTGGTTGAAACTGTTGAAATCATGCAAGTAGCTTGTAACACATGGTGGTCTAGCTCTCATGGATACAAAAGTTACTATGTCTGGTCAATTTATTTTCAGGCTGTAAAACACACCACACTTATAAATAGTGGTTTCAGATCCACAACTTAGTATAACTTTTGCAAGCGAGGCAGTTTAAGCCTGAGACCAAAGATGACGTTACGTCAGGAGGGTCACATTACACAAGTGAGTGACAGAAAAATATCCCTTTCTGGACGGACTTGCTTGTTGGGTGTGGTGCCCGTACTTTGAGGGTGCGCTGACTCCTAAATGCTCGGTTTATTCAATGGGATCAGGCAACAACCCTGACGGAAATCCAGGCTTTATATACTGTACTGTTCCGTATAGTGTAAATGCTCTGTATAGTGTAAATGCTCTGTATACTGTACAGTTCTGTATACTGTACTGTTCTGTATACTGTACAGTTCTGTATAGTGTAAATGCTCTGTATAGTGTAAATGCTCTGTATACTGTACAGTTCTGTATACTGTATTGTTCTGTATACTGTGCTGTTCTGTATAGTGTACTGTTCTGTATACTGTGCTGTTCTGTATAGTGTAAATGCTCTGTATACTGTACAGTTCTGTATACTGTACTGTTCTGTATACTGTACAGTTCTGTATAGTGTACTGTTCTGTATAGTGTAAATGCTCTGTATACTGTACAGTTCTGTATACTGTACTGTTCTGTATACTGTGCTGTTCTGTATAGTGTACATGTCCTGTATACAGCACATGTACACTATACAGAACAGCACAGTATACAGAGCATTTACACTATACAGAACAGTAAGTCCAGTATACAGCACATGTACACTATACAGAACAGTAAGTCCAGTATACAGCACATGTACACTACACAGAACAGTACATTATACAGGACATGTACACTATACAGAACAGTACATTATACAGCACATGTACACTATACAGAACAGTAAGTCCAGTATACAGCACATGTACACTATACAGAACAGTACATTATACAGCACATGTACACTATACAAAACAGTACATTATACAGCACATGTACACTACACAGAACAGTACATTATACAGCACATGTACACTATACAGAACAGTAAGTCCAGTATACAGGACATGTACACTATACAGAACAGTACATTGTACAGGACATGTACACTATACAGAACAGTAAGTCCAGTATACAGCACACGTACAGGAGAGAACAGAAAGGGACCTAGGAACGATGCCTCTTTTCTCACAAGTTCTCTTGGTGAAGCGTCACGTCCTCTCTAGGGTGTCTGAGGTGTCTGTTTGTTTTTCAGCACAGCGAAGAACGAGGTTCTTTGAGAAATCTCACACTAAGAGCAAAGGCTCCGGGTTTATAAATAAGTCTGCAAATGTCATAAGGAATAAGTGAATTCACACACAATTCCACTGAATGGTTGACTGCAAGGATGAGCTGATGAGACAGTCAAATGTCAAAATGGGAAGCCATGCATGTTACTCTGCTGTGAAGTGGACCAAGCCTCCCCAGGTCCGTCACAGGTGACCCCAGACACAGACATAAAATGTCAAACCAGAACATGCCCAAAACAACCAGACTGTGCCAGAGAAAAACACAGAAACAATCTTTCCTCAGGTCAATTCCTCAGGTTATTTCCGGATAACCCGTCGACTTATTTTCGGCAACACTATGGCCTGTCTGTGACCGATCTGATATAAAGAAGTGAAGCGTTAAAACTGCTACTCTCAAACCGTTTTGTCCAAACGACGAATCGACAGTTAGAACCAGGAACAACGCATCCCAGCATAGGTCAGGAGAGTTTTCTCTTCTAGCTCAAAGCAGCACTTGAACATAGTTTATTATAGTACTGTACATAGACACAAAAGCAGGCGTTGTTGCCGTTTCCCTGTGCATCCAGTTATTGTCCAGTCGACAGGTTTAGGCAATTACGGTTAATCTCACAGTTTAGTACTTTGTTGCGAAGAAAGCCACAACGCAAGCGTGGTTTCTAACATAGGAATGTCCTGGGCCAACCCACTGATGAAGACTAACTGCAGTGCTGTAACTGCTTTTTCTGCTCTTTCTTTTCCAAAACTCTGCCCTAAGCCTCCAGGCCATTAGTCCCCACTAATGGCCGACGGGCAAAGCTCTCGACAGGGGAGGGCCGTGTCTGAAATCTCCCATGGAGAATATCGAGTTTGTAAGTGAAGCACTAAAACCAGCACTCTGGTTTTGGTCTGACTCACCGCCTTGTGGCGGAGTTGAAAAACAAGGTTGCCTGAACAAAGCCTTCACACTTTAGTGGCGTGATTCCCCTACTGCTGACAGCTCCCGCCGTCGCAACGGAGGCTTTGCGAACGCGGAAGTCGGCGGAGACAGGTACACTCATTTAGTAGTCAAAATGTCGGTTCAATTTACGCTCTTGTGTTTTTTCTCACCCCTACAAGTGCCAGAGAGTCAAATAAAAAAAAAGCTAGGAAGCGCGAGAGAGAGGGAGGAAGCCAAAAAGGGGACAAAACAAATCTGGAGTTTGGAGCCTTCTCTGTAACATCACACTGGCACTTTGGGCTGGCGTGTGGCACCTGGGCTTTTTGGGCCTGCAGCCAGCAGTCCGCCCAACATTGTGTCACTTGTCTCTCTTTCACATGAAACGAGTTCCCTGTTCAGAGAGCAGCGCGGCAGGTGCGCGCCAGTCCCACGACCTCGTCCGCGTAATCACCCGCCTGTCAACCAGCCAACCGGCTTCTGCCACGTTAGTGCGTTTGGAGGTGGAGAGAAACGGCCGAATTTTCTGTGATGGACCTCGCTCACTCCTGGATGGAAGGTCGAAGAAGACGCGAGATCATCATGACAGATTGTGGAGCGACGCACTAGCACTATCATGCACTAGCTGGTGGAGAGACGATGGCGTGTGTCCCCAGCAGCCCTGCAGAAAAGGCTTTGCGTGTGCATGTGTGTGCAACACTCCAGGGATGAGTCACCCGGCCACATCAGAGTCACGTGGTGGTGCTGATAAGCGAGAGACCTCCGCATTCTCAGACAGGAAGCTGGTACCGAGAGGAACTTTAAAGTGACGAGAGTCCCACACACATGCACCTGAGAGAGCCCTGCCGCCGTGCAGATTAACTCACTTGTGAACATCGATTGGAGCGCGGGAGATCAGCTGAAGGAGGCGCTCCTTGTATTTAACAGTGCGGTTACACAAGCACGCCGTCACGTGGTGCAAAGCACCAAATCAAAAACGAACCCAGTCGCAGCTCCAGATAAATAAACGAGATCTTCATGAAACAAGTTTTCAAATGATACAAAAACAAACCGGAACAGACCAAAACAAAACCCCAGTATAGAAGTGCAGGGTTTTAAATGGAAAAACAGAAAACCAAGTGGGGAGGTGCAGGGCCAGTGGGAAAGGAGGTGATCAGACAAGTGCACATGGGTCTGTGGAATGGTAATTTAATGATTACTTCACAAGGGCCAGAAGTTGACAGAAAAAAAAAGGAGTGAAAGCAACCTGTGACACATGTGCCACTGGTTTACAGCGGTTCATAGCCGTACCACTGATGGCTGATTCCACCACAGATATGGCCGCATATCTCTGCGACGAACTGACTAAAACTGCCACCTTCCTCCCTCCACTGGTGTGGTGAGCTGAGGGACAGCCCTAGTACACCCTGGTGAGGGGGTGAGGTTGAGTGTGAGTCAAACTGAAGCTTGGTACCGGTGATAGTCAAGGTCTGATCCACGTCAGGGATGGCTGGCCATTGGATTTCCATCATGAGCGAGAGAAGGTCCAGGGAAATGGGTGTAGAGGAATAATATGGGATTAGCGGAGAGGCCATTGTGAGCCTTAGCGACTTTGGGCTGGCCAGCTTTGGTCAGAGTTGTGGATGTAGGAGGACCTAAAAACACAAGGCCTGAAACCAAGAAGCGTATTAGCATGTTAGCTCCACATTGCAACTGCAAAGCCAGACCACAGCAGCCTACAACATATAGCAAAGTTGTTTTACCCACTCAATACCGATTCAAACTCCTTAACAGGCTTAAGGGATACATATATTAAGATATTTTTCAACACATATCAGTTGTTAAATGCTGTGGCTCAAACTTCACTTCTATACATTTGTTATATATTCATGAACACTAAAGTTTATTTGTCAATAATTGAAAATGAAAAGAAAAAGGATCATAAAATATGAGTTATGTCAACCTTTTCGCTAAATGTCTTAATAAACACTATAAATAAATATTTCAGCAAATGTAACATTTAATTTGGTCGTTATCACTATTATTTAATAAAAAACAAACAAATACATGGTATGATGGAAAACCCGTTTGATTCAGGAAAATAAATAACATAAATATAACAAAGGTATCATTAAGCCTTAAAGTATTTCATATTCAGAAACAAGACATTAAATAAACATATTTCAGGTTAAGATGCCTTCTCATTGCTAAGCGGAACTATCTGACAGACAGTCGCCCTGCAGGAAATTTCAGGCTAGTTCATAACTTGTACCACTAGATGGCGAGAAAATCCCATGTTAGATTTTTTTTTACTAGCGTTATAGTACTTGTAAATATTTGACTCAACTGTCAACGCACAATAAACATCACATTGTTTGAGTCCAGTCAAAAGCCCTGCCCTGCTGTTGGGTGTTAGTATACACGCTCTGCCTACTTCTGTCCTACCTCTCAATTCTCATTTCAACATCTGATTCATTACCTGATTTATCCAGCTCCAATCATTTACGTCCTGATTTTGTCTGATGCATGAATGTGGGAAATTAATGTTCAACAGGGTTTCCTCAGGTTTCCTTTTGGCATAAGCTTGGCAAATAATTTATGACTCTCCCCTGAGTTGATCTAAAACAGCCACCATAAATCAATTGATTTATAATTTAGCAGAGTCCTGTAACCGTGCCACCAATATAAAACTGTGAAGACATTCTCGCAGTATGGGAGTCTTGCCCTGAAGTTTTGGAGGAACGGTCGGGGCCTAGTTGTGCAGCTGAAGGAAGTACTGTTAATTGGACCACACCCAGGTACTGTCACCAACCACCCCAGAACTGGGCTTGCCCCGGTACACGGAACTGCGACGAACACAATCAAATATAAAAAAACACCCCCTTTTGCAAAAATAGTAAAACAAACAGCTTTTTAAACTGTCAACTAACAAAGTTTAGCCAGCAGAAACACAGACTCTCCTGTCTGACAAAAACCTCCCTCCTCTTTAAAAGGCTGTGGGCGAGGCTCCACAGCTTGCCTGTCCTTCCGGGCGGGACAGGGAGGCACCCCAAAACTTGCATGGCACAGGGAGCTTGAATTGTTCAAAAAATGTCTCACCAAGTGTGCGTTCTCTTGGATATATTTCACCACTTTCACCACGATTTCATGTTAGGGCTCTATTTTTGTGACCGCACCAGCCATAACCCACGTAGACATAAGTGGATTTGCTATTTTAGTCCGACAGTAACGTGTTCTTTCGCACTTCCATTGACATTGGTGATTAAAATCTTCCGGTTTACGCTGGAAAGTGACAGGTAGGGGGTGCGTGATGTGAAAAATTTGCTGGACCGTATATTTTCATATCAGTGTATTTTCATATTCAATTAATTTAACTTCATTAAAAAAAATAATTTAAAACAATGAGCTATTTTGACAGACTGTTCATTTTGACACTGTACAATGATCAAGGTCATCACATATTATGTTGCTTTTCTTAGTTCTCAACACACACTCAATGACAACATCTAATAACCAACAACCAATTGGCTTAATCACTCCAAAAGGATATTTAAGCACAGGACAGGGGTGAATGGTGCATTTGCCTACTATTTACCTGTGGTGCACAAATGGTGGAGCAACAACTGAAATCCTTTGTCTGCCATATCGAACATCTATTACTTCTGTCATCTGTCAAGGCTATCTGTCATACCTTAATTGTCATAGGACAGTCTGCGACTGGCTAATGTGCAATTACATCAGCTCTTGGTTAGTTCCTCTTCCCCAACCAACCAAATGAGATAAAGCAGAAGTTCAATCAGAACAGTGTCGAATGTGGTCTCCACCAGGATCCTCGTGGAATCTCTCAAGGCGTACCTACAACAGCGCTGTCAGACATATACAGCGCCCTCGTAGCCATCGGGGACAGAACAACACCCCTGGCCGGCTAGCATTGTAGCACGTGGAGGGGGGTAGAGTGCAGGAATAATTGTAGTAAAAACTTCATAACTCTCTCCCGTTGTCGGTTGCCTGGGGCCTGCAAGGTTAACTTATCACAGCAGGAATTCCCCCAGCTCTGTCACTCTGCGTGTGCAGCCTCCAGAGGCAAACCCCCTTTATTCTCACAAAGATAAACACAGGGCTGCCAGTCCATTTCTGAAGCTCCAGAAAAAAGGACCACAACCTTTTCACCACCCACAATGTAAAACGGTTGATTTTCCTAGAAGGGATAATGTCACTTTCTTTCCAGCTGGTGTTGCAAATCACTCTGGGTCCCTTCAGCAGTGCACAATTAAGAAAGAATTCACAATACGTTCTGTAGGAGTGAGCCAATGTTAGCGTTACACGTACTCTCATAGCACCCGTCCTCTAATTTAATTTTCACAGATCACGGAAAAGATTGCATTTTCAGGAAGGAATTCAAAGGGAAGTAATGAAGTAATTTGAGTAATGGGGGGGGGAAGAGAAAGTATTCCCTGAACTCAGAGGTAGCTAAGAGAACTGCACCCACAGACAGAATTGGTCAAGGAAGCAGCTCAGCGAATAGCCGAGTTGATAGCTTAGCAACTTTAGCACTTTTGCATCTGTGCATGCCGAGTGGCCTACTTCATATTCTTAATTCTTGCAGTTTGACACTCCAATAGAGGTGAAGCCTGTGTCAGCTTGGCCAAAGCTTATCTCTCCTATGCCAGGGGTAGAGGGATTAAAAACTAGCGGGAAATAGCTGCATGTATTCAGCAATCGACGCAGCAATTCATGCACCAAGAATTGCCAGAGGACACCAGGAAATGACAATAATTCTGGCATACGCATCGTTACAGTAAAATGCGTTTACTAAGCCCAAATTAACCAAGGGTGACACCGGGATCCATTTTAAAGGCTGAGCTCTGATGATCTGTGTGTTTCCAATAGGACAGGGGAAGCTGCTTGCCTCCTCTCCAGGCACTGCTCACCTCTTGCTAAACAGCTTAAAACCATTATATTTTCAGTACCTGTCCCAAACCACAAAGGTTGTGGGATGTGGAGGGAGTGTTTGCCCTGCGATTTCCTCCTCGGTCCCACAGTGGGCAAAACAACTGAAAATGCAAATCCCAATGAGTGACGCCCTTATTTAAAGCCTTGTGTGCCAAATCAAATGGTCACACAAAGTCATTACAACGTCTGAATGTAAATGGATGTGCAAAACACAGTGTGCCATCAGACGGGATGTTCTGAATTTAACGGTCTAGTCCGGATGTCCACCTAATTCCGTTTGACATCATCAATTGTAGCCCCATTAATAGACAATTGGCCCGGTGCCCTGTCACTTTGCATTTGGTGCTCAGCACTTGATACTAAAAGCATTGAGCATTGGGGTTACTGTAGTCTTGGTATCTTCCGCCTCATTTAAAAAAAAAAAAAAAAATCTCCCTCCACTTTATCTGCTAGACTCCCTCACCCTCCCCTTGCTCCTCCCCCGCAAGTGTCCACTTGGTACGGGCCACTGTTCTATAACCCCCACTCTAGCCTAGGCTGCTCCAAACTGTCCAGGTCCAGCACAGTTGGAGAGCGTGCGCCGTGGCTGCGTGTGAGAGAATAGACAGAGACCTTTCTGTTCCTAGAGCGTTCTCAATTCCAGGGAGAGGAAGAAAGATGAACAGCCGCTGTGGACCATCGGCCTCCCTGTAGAGGTGCCTGACAGAAGGAGGAGTCTCCCTATACAAACACACACACACACACACACACACCAGAGCTGAACTGGATCAAGAGTTCTCAGAGCAAGCGCCGGGACAGGACCATGTCCTCCACTGGATCTACCGCCCACAACAAACGGCTGTCCTGTAAGTACCTTGTACGTGTCTCTTGGGATTCGACGGGAGCTTAATCTATTTCACTGTCCGTGAAAAATAGTTTGTAACATCCCAAAGTGATGCTGTAAACTTCTACCATTTGTCCTGCTTACTAGACCAAAATAAACTTTTTTGTTTGACGGAACTCATTTTCACTCCGCTACACAGGCATATCAAACGCAAGAGAAAGTACGCTAGAATGTTTCTGCGTAGCGGTTTCTGAAATCCTTCAACATCTGTGCCATTGAATACGGGAATTTGCCTGAGAAAAATACTCAGTGTGAGATCTGCCCGGTGCCTGAGCTGAACAAAGTAAAACAGCCATGCACTGCCTTATTTGGGTGAAAAGTTTTCGCTCATACTCAGCTGGGAGCTGTGGAAGGCAGTAGGGAACAGGTACCGTTTGAAGCAATACCTGTGGAACGGACAAAGCCGCTGTGAACAGACGGACCTAAAGAGCATCGCCTTGATGCTAACAGGAGTGGAGATGACTGGGATTTGTTGGTATTTAATGATATGGTGTGTAGTCACTCTTGCAAAAAAGATGGCACGTTGACAACCACAGCTGGAACCAGGCTGAGACCAGTCTGACGCAGGCATCACTTCGAACCCAGATGTTACCCTGAACTGGTGTTCGCCTGGTCTTTAAAATCAGCCCGGATTGAAACAGTTAAAATCACTTTTAGGATTTGTTGTGCCTGTGGAGGACAGAAATTGACTGCTCTATGATGTACAATAGAGTCATGTAAGCAGAAGATGATAGCAGGGGTGATAAAATGTGGGCAGGGGTAATACAAGCTGATCCAATGCTAAAACAACCAAGTTTGTTTCCCATCTGTCTGGGTTTAAAGGAAACAACATTTAGACTACAGTAAATTTTTCAGCTTGAAACGCTGTGTTAACATCCCGGGGCAGGCTAAAAAGGCTCAAGTCTGTGGGAAGTGTCTCCCTCTTTCTTCGGTCTTCTTTTCCAGAGAGGCTTTCTCGTTTGTCTTTGTGAAATCAGAGGGGCACATGCTTTGTCCTCAGGGGTGACGTGGTTTCACTGAAGTGCTTGTTAATCACTAAGAGTGCTGCCTGTTGTAAACAACGTTAAACCAATTGGAGGACAGCGGGTGAGTATCCTTTGGGAGAATAGGAGGGGGTTGCTTTCTGGCAATAGGCTCCCAGAAATGGAATATTTTTTTAGTAAACGCATCGCTCAAAATCTGATAAGTTCTGCAAAGGGGTTCTCAGGAACAGCTCTTCTCTGTCCAAGTGTCTGCACAAATTCTTGGGTTTAATGAGTCATAGACGGCGCGAGTTTATATCCACAAGATCTCATTGTCCCGACTGGATCTGGTGAACCTAAGGTACATTAAGCAGAACAATGAAACGATGGAGTGTTGGTGGGGATTGTTAATCTTTGCCCTTTCCTGAACCTCGCCCCTCCACAGCCCCCCAAAGGCTCCACCGCCATCCTGGTCTGTGCAGCCCAGAAGGGCGCAGGGCTCAGCCCAGGACTGAGGTGGTGAGAGCATTACGTAACTCCCATTGTCACATGGGCTGACACGCAGGGAGGGAGATCTCGTCGAGTGGGACTCAAGGCTCACCTTGCAGTCAAGGGATTAAGGAATCCTTCTTTCACAGGCATACGACAACCAATGTTTTTGACAGGCGTGGGGCAAAAGTGCTGGAAACGACCCAGCGGACCGGCGTCGCGGTGAAACTTGATTCCCTCTAAAGCCCTTTTGCCTCAACGAGAGGGCCGATTCTGTCGGGTCGCACGGACCGCAGCGCGAACAAGATGAGCGGTACAGCTGACCTCCACACTATCCCAGCCAGAGACCCATTTGCTCTTCGGCCAATAAAAGGCAGGCCTTCGCACGAAACCGGCTGCTTTCAGCTGTACTCCAACAATGCTTAATCCACTCAGGCTTAATCCTGCAATTGATACAGACGTGCTGGCCCTGTCCACACGGCCTCTCTCAAAGATTTCACCGTCAGGACCAAACTCTGGCCCACACAGTGGCTGAGGAGCAAAGGCTACATTTTAATGTCCGATTGACAAGGACGCTGGGCTAAGGCCCCCAAGGGGTAAGGTCTTGAGGCTGGTGGCAGAAACTCTGTGGTCGGTGCCAGGATGGGCTTTCTCTGTCAAACGATGTGCGGAGGAACATGCCACCGGTCACGCCTAGCTTTCATCAGCTTAGTCAACGTCATTATTTACCAGCCTACAAGATGAGAGCTTTGGTTGTTAGTTTGTTTTGAGGCCCTTTTTTTTCCCGCCATGCAACCCCAACCCCAGGTGGCAGACAGGCGTCTCTTAATGGCCAGGGGCTGGCTATTTTCAGTTGTAAGCGATTAGAGGGACGCGCCATCGTGGGCACCCAAGGATTTCCTTGCTCAAGGTTTATCGAGTACCCGACGGAACACCCGCTGATTGCCGTCCCCCGCTCTGGTGATAGTCAAGGCTTTCTAAACCACCTGGGCCGAGGAATGGAGCCCACAATCGGGAGAGAGCAAACCAATGTTTGCCTGGAAGCATTGCTGTGCAGAGGGTCTTTGTCCACCCGGTTAATCCTTGTTGGGATTAGCTTATTGGATGCCTGGCCTTCTGTCCTTTAGCTCTCTGGTAGCCTGAGATCCCTCTCAGCTTCCGTGTCCGGCGACAAGCAGTCATCTGCCGCTCAGCCCCTGTGGGTTTCTCAGGGATGCAGGGGGTTACGTACGGACGACAGAGACATGCAAGTAAGCGTTCCTCTGTTCCCTCAAACGTGAACTAAATTTACTCCCATTGGGAATGTATCTGTTCTCTGGGCTTATTTTGACCTATATGCCTGATATTTCTCTATAACATTGGGCACTTTGTTTAAGAGAAAAAACGTGATGCATATACAGTGCTCCTTCCATTTTACAGACCAGCCAGTGGCAAGGGTTAGCACCCACGCTAGTCTTATACATTCACCCTGTGAACGAGTTGCGGACTGACAACTTTAAGTCATCTATTGCGAAGAATAAAGATTACAGTGTACTTGGCGCAATGATGGCTACACTATTACATAACTTGAGACTTAAACCTCCACGCTGGATTTGTCTCGAAAGAGCTAATGAGCCTCAGTCTAATAGGGATGTGTAGCTGCTAACCGTTAAGCATTTTCCTGAAGGGGCAGAAAAGCTGTGGTTAAGCGAGCTTAAGAAGAACTTTAAGAATATTTAGCCGTTGTGCTCTTGAGGTGTAGAAGGGGGGCTTAGCAAAACAACCTCCAATTCTTTATCAGTAAATTACTGGGAACCTAATTTGAATAGATGTTTAGTTAGAAGGACAAGACCAAGATCAGGAAGGCATTTTGTGAACTTGAAAAACACTTATGAAGTGCTTGGTGCATGTATTGAATGTCATTCTCACAGCATAATGAGGTGCTGTTCCAAAATATTCCCAGGAAGAGTTTCATTTTTCTCCGGCGTAGGACGTATCCTGCAAATGACTAAGGCACTGCATGCAGTCTCCTTAAAAGCACTGTGCTTTTACAGTCCGGGAGAAAAAGAAAATGTATATCATTCATATCTCACTTCATATCACCTAGCTGCTGGGGCTGCCTAAATTCATCCATGGGGTGAGGCTTCTCTGGAAGTGGGCACGGTTACAATGTTGAAACATGCAGATACGAGAGTGCGCTTTAGGGTGTGAAGAAAACAACTACTCCCACCATTGAATAATGTGCTGAAGGTCATCAACTGGCAGTATATTAGGCCGGGCAGTAGATATGACAAGCTCTATTTAATATACAAACAAAATCGCTGGGCGGCTAGTGTGTTATGGCTGAGGCCACGTCGATGGTTACGAGAAAAACTTAAAATCAATGCCCAACTCCATGAGGTCTATGTGGGGGGCATGAACTATGCCCTTATCCAGGTAGAGCTGTGTTTATACAAGTCAATGCAGGCTCTGCGTTCTTTTTCGGCAAACTTTTTTTTCTTTCTCAGTACAAAACGCAGTATAACTTAGTAGCCAACAAGAAGTTGAGTAGGGTTTGGACATTCAGAAAGGTAGTACAGGACACGCGATACGGAAATCCATTAAAAAACGGTTTACCAGCACGCTCCAGGAGGTTCTAAATAACCTATCCAAGTTGCGTCGCCTGAGAGACCATCCCTGAAACATGTTTCCACATTGCCTGTCCAGCCCCGTCTGCATTGGCCTTGCTAAAGCAACGAGGGCGCAGGGGCGAGGGGCTTATAACCAAGCGCTCAGCATTTCCACCACGGCTCGTTATCCACATCCAATTCAAGCTTAACGACCCCTTGTTTTCTCTCACAAGCGGTAATTGTTGGACATGGGTGTGTGTGTGCGTGGTGGTGGGGGGGGGGTAGCTGTAGCTGTCCTGCCTCCCGCCCGTCACTAATTTATACTCCCGTCTCAGTGTTGGAACCTTTCCCAGACCGAGGGGTGAGCGGGGCAGCCTTAGAGATGGTTCGCTAAGTCTATTAAGAAAACATCTCCAACTAAATAAGGAAAAAGAATGCGTTGTGAGAAGGTGCAGACTAAGAATCGTCTTCTGGCAAAGGACTCCTACGCAAAGTGGCAACGAATAGCCGCTAGCAGAATTTGTTAGGAGAGACATTACCCAATGATTTTCTTTGGGAATAATTCCGTTTGAATACTTACTTCCTTACTAACTTACTATTCCTGCTATTTGTGATTGAATGTACTTTGTGAGTAGACACAGTTTTGAACATTTTAAAAAGTATTTTTCTACAAATATGATTGCAGTTTTTCTCACTGTCATCTGTGTGATACCTCGATACACCTCGGTTGTCCTGGAAAGGCTGGCTGTTGGATGTAATCTGCGACACTCTATAAACTGCAGAAGGATATGGGGTCAGCTGGTCAGCTGTAATGCTGGACACACCCGGGTGAACCCGATGTGCAGATCTCATTGAGAGGATGAGTTTAGAGAGTTCTGTAATAATGTGTGGATTCCTGGGTAATCCTCAGTCTGACATGTGCTGGGAAGAAGTGATTGAGCGAGAGGGAGAGAGAGAGAGAGAGAGAGAGAGAGAGAGAGAGAGAGAGAGAAAGAGAGATGCAGGTTCACTGCAGGTTTGCAGAAAGCATAGAGATCTCTCTGTGCCTGGTCTGCCTCCACAGCTCCTAAATCCATTTGGGTTTGGCCCACAGTTGGATACAGTGTATTTTTGTTCCAATGAATGTATTTAAAAATCTAATTAGAGTTACTCATCCTACTATCAGCAAGAGGTTTCCTTTTACAGCCTACAGATCTGGACCACGAGGCAACCCCTCCACCCAAAAAAACCTCATAAAAACTGTACAATGAAAAAAGATGAGATATTTACTTATGTGTTGTCCTGACATGAGCTGCTATGAAATTCAATTCCCTCCCCTCCTCCATGTTCCATGAACCTATAAACCTATGAACCAGTGGTGTTCTCTTATCTTCCTGGGAAATCTTCGTTATCACGGAAACAACTTCCCTGGAAACATACTTATTGGCCTTTGATCCGCTCCCTGCTGCCAGGCCCTAGCGCTAAATTAAACTAATGTACCGAATAGTAGAACTCACTAACTAATAACGGCCACTGGTTACTATCAGGTCCCATCACCAATTTGTAACGATACTGTAAATTAATTCATGATTCCCTTCTGAGGGATCAGAAATGGTCCATTTCAGACAGATAAGAATATTCTTTTAGTTGCCGGGCTGTTCAAATCTGTGGTTTTGGCCTCTTGTCCTTGTCAGTGCTAAGTGGCATGGGTGTGGGGGGGGTCATGTAAATCAGTCCTACTGAGAGATGCAACTGAGATTATTATTTGTTGTCCTTTCGTGCACACTGGTTTAAAAGCTACTTTGCGGGGAAAAAAACAGCAATGGCCAGCTCTTCCTTGAATCTGAGACCTCGATTTAATGCTTTCAGACTGAGTCATACTGTAGGAGAAGAAAAAACGGACCACATTCTGGCCAAAGGCCTCTGTTGTCTGGGAGAAAATCGCAATGCCTTCATTGTGGGCTCCGCCAGCGAAATAACAAGCTTCTCAGGCAGCTTCCTGTCAGGGGGACCAGGCCAGATCCCTGCACTCCTGTCACCCTGAGGTTTTGTCTTGCAGTGAAAAGACTGCTTTGCGTTTCCCGGTGGTGAAACGGACTCTGGTCTCCCTTTATGCTTGATTCCCTTTGTGTTTGGCCCCCTCGGGCATCCTGAGTCCTCCGAGTCCCACTCCGCCGTTCCCAGAAACAAAACTCATTCCCAGCACTGATCTCCATCCCTGCCCCTGACCGAGGTCCGGTTGCAGACAACCGCCGCTTCCCTTAATGGCCACAGTCAGGCCAGATTTCACAAGGTCATTTAATCATTTGCTTGGTTTTTTCCATCACTCTTGTGTCATGGCCACCTCTACTGCGTGAATTCCCTCTGTTTTGTAACTGCCGGGCAGAGTGGATTGTGTGGAGCGCTGTGTTAATAATTCATTAATTGAACCTTTAACAATCAAGAAACGGAGAGCTTGAAAATTACAGGGAAGTGCTGTCAATCACTTCGTTGGTTCAACAAAGCGTTTCACTTAAACAAGCGAGTCGCTCCGCTGGAATGAACGTCATGCGTTCATGAGTCACATGCTGTCCTGCTACACTGGCGACCCTTTCCTGGGTCAGAGCTGCCTGGGTTTCTAAGCTGCATTCCATAAGCTGGAATTACCGACAGAGCCAAACAGGACCCGAAAAGGTACTGCTCCGATGCTAATAATAAGAGCGTTAGCGAAGTACCTGTCACAGTTAAAAACGCTTGTGCGGACGGGGGAAACTTTTCAGAACAGTGGGACTCTGGATGCGTGTTGATTTCACCGGTTTCGCTTCAAGGCCTCTCTCGGCGAAGGCAGGAATGTTTTCTCTCCTCCCTGCACAACATCAGCGGAGAGGAGTATCTGACACATGCGACTGTAATCCGGCCGCACGCTCTCCTCCCGCACAGTCACAGCCTAAAAATGAAAAGCCTGTTTTCTTAAAGTGATCCAGAGCAGACTCATTCAAAGGCGTCTTCCGCAAGCCACTCGGAATAACCCAAACAGCATTACTCCGTGTGCGTGTGCAAGAATGCGGAGAGAGAATGTGTTCTCAGCAGCGATGTCACAACCCATGTCCACAATTCAGAACCCCCCTGCTGTGACCTCCGAGAAAGCCATCCTGATGTAAGAGTCGTCTCTTCTGAGGAGACGCGGAGAAACTCTTACAGGTTGCTCTGTGTCATGCAGATGGCCCAGTCAAAAAAAGACTCCCGCTTAGAAGAATGAAACACAGAGTTGGAGTGGCTGAATGATTTTTGGCAGTTGGTGCTCAGCCACATGCACTTAATTATATAATAACAGTTACTTCAGCATCCCCGCATCTCACGCTGCAAGGAGTAATAGAGTGCCCCTCCCTATTTCAGATACTTACGTAATCTCCAGCAGTGACAGTGGGCTTGACCTTTCAAAGACGAATTTGGAAACATTTGCGATAACAAAATCACAACCGGGTTTGATTTTCAGAATTCTGTTTATATTTTATAGAGGAGAGGAAGAGGGAGACAGAAAAGGTGAGAGAGAAGGGGAGATAAGAAGGGGATAAAGGGGTACTTAGAGCGCTCCTACACAGCGCACGAGGAGGGACTGGGGGTGTGTCAACGCCCAGAGCTTCACAAACGCTGTGCAACGGCTCGGCCAAGCACGTACCCCAATGCCCAGCATGTGTGCGATGTGACGCCAAAATCAGGTGGGGACAGGCAGACCGTTGAATGGGAACGAGCGCCACGTCGCTCGTCTTTTTTCCGTGTTTGTGGCACTTGACTGCGGCACCCTGCCGTGAAGGAAGAGACAGGTCTGTGGGTGCCACAGCCGGGGACGCTGGGAGTTATGTAAGCTGTGTGAACGTGTAATCGTCAGAGCCCCCTGTCGCCGCAGAGACCCTCCGTGATCTCAGAGCTGGGCGTCGCTGTTGACAGCTCTGTAGCCACAAGCCTCTCCCTGCTGAGTCTCTCGCCGAGGGACTTGTTCCGGCTGCTCAGAATAGACCGGTGACTGACAGCTTCCTGCAGGATTCACAGGCCACATTTAATTAGCAACCAGTTTTGATCTCATGACTACTGGTTTTTTTTTTTAAACCACAAAATCTCTAAACATGTGGGATATCATTATGTCTTACATAAACGGGCGATAAATAATAACTGCTAGCAATTAAAAGCAAGGTGAATTCCTGCCCTCATTTTATGCTCTCGGGCTGTTTATAAATGATGTTGTCAGCTAGAAGAAAGATTTTGGACTTATCTACTATGTGGCAGAGAACGATAAAGCCTGCAGCAGGAATGAGAGCTGGTCCACGGGGAAATTTGCGAAAAAGATGTGTTGGGGGTACAGGCTGTCTCTGGGATTCACCAGCTGTTGCGTTCATTGGGCTCTTGTCTGTAGAAAAGGTGTCAGACTCTGCTGAATATTAAAAAATCGGCAACATCAGTGCCTGTTGGCCAGACAGCAACCACTTTGCCCTACGAATCCACAAGTTCACAGAAAAAAAAAATCTAAAAAAATAAATTAATTTATTAATAAAAAAAAAATGAAAACATGGCTCAGCGTTAATTAGGAATTCCTGGAGAAAAATTCACGCCTCTCTTGAGGATAACAGAGTTTTGGTAAAGCGCTGAGAATCGGGGACTGTTCCCCGTCGACAGGCGTGATGATTAAACCCCTGGAGTGCACCAGTGCTGGGTTGTCCTGACGACACAAGGCGACACGTTGGGTTGGTTTTCTAGCGACACAAAGCCAATGACCTGTTCAAGATGAGACATTGATGACGGAATGTCCATTATCTCTACACATACTGTGGCACAACAGTGGGAGAATAGTTTGTGCCCAGCCCCATTTAGACTGGTCAGCCTGACGTGGTTTACCTGCGGACTGCCAATAGGCAGTGTGTTTAATTAAGGCCTGTCTCTGGAGGAAAGAGTTGGGAGCTTGTTTGAGCTGAACCATTAGAATGTGTAAAGAATTTGGATTTTGAACCTTTTTTGGCATTAACTAGATTGTGTTTAAACTTGCTTTTCAACAAGAACCGGTTCTGGAGTGACACCCTTTTTTACATTTGTTTTTCTCGGCTTTGTCTCTATTCCTGTGCGTCTATGTACATCTCTTCCCAGACAATTAAAGAAACAACAGGTTGGAGATTCTTGATGATCCTGTACGTCACGTCACACCCTAGGGCTGTGTCACATACTAATACAAACGGAACCACCCCACAGTCTACAATACAGAAAAAATGAATACGGTCTGCTCTAAAAGACAACTGTCATACAAGCCTCTGTATGAGCCTCAGCTGATCATTGGTGATCTAACTGATTTGGGTGTTCCACCGGGATCATTTGCCTTTAAGTACGGAAACTAACTTTTTAATTCATCATTACAAATTCCAATCAGAACAAATTTCTCCAATTCTCTCTAGCTTTCTTCGCTGCCACTGACAGCAAACCCCACCCAGGTTAGGTTCTCCTCATTGTCCTTATGAAGGTGACTGTTCCTGTTTTAAACCTTTGAAGGCTGCGCCTGCTCATTGTTGATAAGTGTCAGTTGTTTAACAATTAAAAGGCACATTTATGCATTCATTTGGGAGTGGAGGCTCAGCCCCTCCCCTAACAGCCACACTGGATAAGACATGTTTGTAATTGATACCTGTAAAAAAAAAAACAACAACAACAAAAAAGAAACCCGGTCTGCAACATGGGAGGATTTTTAAAAAGACTATTTATCGTCAAAACGCGTAAAAAGGACAAAGGGCTGCAGTGACTATAGTGACGGCAAGGGAAAGACAAAAACGTGTGTTCCATTCCCATCGGCCTCCATCGATGGGGTGGCGGCGGGTCGAGTGAGTCTGACCGAGCCCGCGGGCGACACGCTAGCAAAGACAAGGGTGGTTACGCAACCAGCGCAGGTTTGACCGAGTGATGGGACAGGGACCTGTCTGTCCGGGAACCACTTCTCTCTCCCTGCCCCATCCGCCACACTCCTTTCCCGCTCCCTCCCGCCTAATTTCCTCTTTCACTATCCCACTCCGATTTTCTGAACAACAGCCCATAGGTGCTAAATAACCTACATTCAAAAAATCACCCGATATCGCAAACATGTGACATTGATTTTTAAATCATTTCTTCAACGGCTTCTAAAAAAGGACTGATTCGCGAGAACACGTGACTAAAGTAATTTGATTAGAAGAAAAACAGGACGGGGGAAACGACGGTATCAGGTTACAATAGCCTGTAGACGGCAGGTTCAGAAAAGAAGCTGGAATGCTCAGACCAGCTAGTCTGAAGGAAGGAATGCAGAGAATCCCAGAAAACCTGGGACGCAAACGTATTCCCCGCGCACGTGACCATCATGTCGAAAAACGCACACATGCTCGAAATCCCCCTCTGTCCATGGGGACTTCCGACAACGACCCCTGTTTCCCCGCACGACGACCCTAACGAACTCTGACAGAGCTGCTGGGAAAACAGAGGAATAAACAACGAAGAGAGGCCTGGGAGCCTCCAGAGCGGGTCTGAACGACCTTGCACTCTGTAATCCGGAGGAGAGTTCCCTTTCAGTGTCCCCGATCTGCGTAGAGCGGCGAGGCAGAGGAGAATGAACGGACCCCGGTTTAATGTGCCTCGGATCTCTTACCATCATGTGTCCGAGCATCCGCTGCTCCAAATTGACATTCTTTAGTGCCCATTTTTCTATTGTTTCAAGAAGCAAAACTCCCTGCCCCATAATGTTGTTGTCATTCAAACTCATTAGGAGTCCGAGCAGTTGAAGCAAGTTGAAGGACTGAGTGAGGATCACTAGCTCATGTCGGCTTTGTCGTTTAAAAAACAAACAAACTCAGACTTACGGAAAATGCAATCTCACAAAATCTGAGGTGTGCATACACGTGTGGCACACTTTCAGTGGGAGTAAGGTATCACGCAGCTTTTCTGGCCGAACTACCGCAAACGGTGTTCCTTGTTACCGTAGACACAGCGAACGGCTGGCGGCGTCAACAGCTAGCCACTTGATTTACCCACATTCCCCGCTTGCATTGTTCCAGCCATCACCATAAGGCCGTAACAGCCTAGCATTGTTAACTGAGTTTGGGTTTGTTTGTTTTTTTGGTGACGGCGTCGACCGGGATGAACCAGAGGGAAGAAACACAGTACAGAGACCGGCTGTTGAAGAGCTACAGAGACTGCTATTAAACGGGTATTGACCAGCTGACTAACCTGTTGACCTGCGGTTCCCATCTCCAGCAGACACTGAGCACGCTCAGAGGGTCCTGGATATGGACACTGCTCAGCAGATGAAGCTCCGGGAGAGGCAGCGCTTCTTCGAGGAGGTCTTCCAGCATGACGTGGACGTCTTCCTGTCCTCCACCCACCTGCAGATCGAGCACCGGAGACGTCAGTACCAACCGCCACCATCCCGTCCTTTCCCAGGGTTCGACAAGGAGAACACACTCATGAACCTCTCAGAACAACCCGTTGACCAAGTCTTGCCTGCGGAGTCACCAGACCATGACCTACATAATGAATCTCTGTATATATTTGTGAATAACTCAGTGCATTTAAGTCCCATTTCTCGTAAGAAACAGGCTTTTCACAACGGGACCGTGTTATACAACAGCATAAACGGTCCATGTGTGTGTCACAGCACATGGGGCGTGACTCAGTCTGCTTTCTCTCCCGGCCTCTGACAGCCCCCATTGGCAGCATCTCCTCCATGGAAGTCAACGTGGACATGCTGGAGCAGATGGACCTGACGGACATCTCCGAGCAGGAGGCCCTGGACGTCTTCCTCAATGGTGGGGGCGACGAGGGCGTGCCAGGTATTTCAGCTCCCTGCCTCGCCCGACTCTCGCCGCGCTTGTCAGTTTGCACTTTCTACAGGTGCAGCATGCCTCTTTAAACCAAAAACACTCCAGAATTGACGCAATCAAACCGAATGAATATGAGGCAGAAGTGTAAAAATGAATATATAATCTCATATTGACCTAGCACTGTATGGGAAAGGCCTCTGTGGTATTGTTGAGGTACATTTTTTTTGACTTGCTAATACCATCATTTAGCTCTTTCATCACTTCAGAAGGGTTGTTCGTTCAGATGTTGACTTAAGGCCTTTGTCAAAAGTTTTCCTTCTCATCTCTGCATACATTGTTTGTTTGGTTTTTTGTACCTAGGCCTTTCTGCTGTCAACACCTTTCAGAGTAAAAACCTGTTTTCATCTCTTTCTTACAATTTAGTGTTTTACACCTAGATATTTGCTGAATCAATCAGGTTGCATGTTATCAGTTATATATGGCCGGCAGCTTATAAGTCTGTTAATGTACAAACCCTCATTGTACAAAGTGAATGAAGATCAACTTCATTTAGGTAAATTGCCATTACTTCTGTGTCCTAAGAGGATGACGATGATGAGGAGGTGTACAAGGACGGGATCTCGCTGCAGGTCCCGAACGGCCACCAGGAGACAAAGTCCCGAATGTCGTCCACCTCCTCTGGCTCCACTGACCCCTACAGCCTGGACACCAGCGAGGAGGGCACGGAAACTCCCGTTGCGCAGTCGGACGATGAGGAGGGGCAGGCGGACACCCTTGTGCTGACGGCCACGTCCCCGGACCAAGACCAGGCCCATAAGCCCGCCCACTTGTCTTAGCAACCCGGTCACAGGCTCCACTCCTCTTGCAGCTGTTTCAGCGGTGAAAGAGCGAGGAAGGGTTTTACCAAAGGACCCTTAGACTGGGAGTCGGACACTCATACCATCAAACAGAGGAGGTCCCTGCCGATCCCCATGAAAAATCCCAGCAGACCACACCGATGGTCTCTTTCTTATTTGTCGTTCGACTTATCCTCCGCTATTCGTCATTTTGCGGTTGTTTTATTCTTTACAGAGCACTGCAAGTCTTACTTTTGTTTCACTAAGCTAAGTGGAAAACTTTTCGTGTCTTCTCCTGCCCGCTTTCAGCTTATTGTCGAAGTGTTCACCCACCCACCAACTGCAAAAGGCAGCTGCTGATTATCAGAAAAACTGGGTTGCTAGCCAGTTTATATTTCACCATGCCAACAAATTTTCTCCCAAAAATGTATCCAGAAATCATATACTCTTTATTGTTAAGTTTGTGATTACTCATGCAGTAATACAAATGTCACCCTATATAAATGCAGTTATATTAGTTCAATTTCTAAATGGATTTACACATAGAACCACCATAACTTTCTTTGTTAAATAGGTAAAATTAAATTGTGTCCATTTAGCAATACGTGAATTCCTTGCCCAAAAAAGTTCTTTTTTTTCCTGCAGGGGTTTAATCCACAAAGTGACCGTAATTTGCTGCATAACTGTCAAACTAAACAATGAAGACCCGCACTGGGCTGACCCACACACAGTCCCTGCAAGCCCCTGAACTGTACCTGAATCTGCTACCATTTCTTCAGTTCTGTTTTAGTCAAACAGCTCACTAAAGTGGAAGTGCCTGTTCTACAAAATGGAACGAGGCACCATCGTCTCTGCCTCTCCTTAGTTATTCTGCGGTTTCTATGACAAACAAAGACCAATGCTACACAACTCGTTTTAACACTGGCCTGGTTTGAAACCGTCGCCAAAGGTAACTGGAAATTGTTAGGTATGGAGAAGTCATACGAATTAAAAAAAAAAAAAAGCTCTTTCACTCAACTGAGCTCAGTAATGATAAACAGGCGACTTGTTTAGACAGGTACACTTACAACTCTAGAAAAGTTATTTGAGCAAAAACAGTTCACCAATTTAAAAAAGGCCTAGAGTTTTTGCTGAAAGAAAAGCTACAGTTTCATATCCCAGGTTTAGATGTGGGAAAAACTATGCCCTTAGCTCAGCTGTTCTAGGTGTGGATAATGGAACTGTCTAACACTGTCTACAACTGCTGGGATGCTTGTAGGGTGGGTGGGTTTCGCTCACTAGGTAGCTGAGGAACATTATAAACACTGATTTAAAAATCATAGCTCTGTGTTTTCTCTCCCCTTCTTTATCTTCTCTTCCCGACAAGAAAGAAGCAGGCACAATGTAAAAGAAATCAACCCTAGTCATGCTCCATCATTCGTTTGTGTGTTTGTGTGTGTTGAACTCACTGATGTAAACTATTTCCGAATGGGGGAATGTGACATGTAAGAGCACATAACTTAGTTTACTTGGTCATTTACTTGGAGAACCTGACTGGTTTAGAACGTTCCGTCTTTGGAAACGATGTGTTTTAATCTGGGATGAACGGTGTGGCCCAGCGTTTCAGATGACAGTGATACTCGTGCCTGAGGGGATAGAAGCGTCAATTTCAGTTACCATGGCGCCATGTTTTTTTACATGCTGCCTTTGGGCGTGTTAAAATTAAATGTGTGTTTAAAGGTTAGAGAGTTACATGGTTACATGTTTAATGTGAGTACATACATTTTTGCATAAAAAGGCCTATCACGTATGGGAGGAGACAGGGGAATGGACTGCAAATGCCTGAACAAATCTGAAGATTGCGAGCAAGCCTCTTTTTTTCCGTCAGCTGTGAAGAGGTCGTTAAGCCGTAAACTAACTCTTTTTGTTCACTCTTTGTTTTCATTCGCCCTGCACCCCTCAACTTGGTTTCCGTTTTTCCTCATAACCCTGTCACAAAGGTTTTGTCCTGGGGAGTCATTGTTCTTGTTTTTGTGGACCTGGTTCCACGTGTTTATTAAAGATCATGTTTCGTCTGGACCACGACTGAGTCTCCTTGCTGTGCCTCGAAAGCCGTGTCTGGCCGGGACTCGGCCTGCGTTGGAGCTGCGCTTGGGTTTGTCCCCGCTCTGATGCCCCCGCACCCCATGACAATTATATAATATTACCATCACTGTTTCCACATGCCCTATTCATAGTTTTTTTTGTCATGGGTTTGCGAGGTTGCACGACTTCATTGTATGTCAAACTTGTGGTGAACATTTTTTGAACAAATCTAGCTAGACCGAGCCAGCACATGAGCTAAGATGACCACCACAATGTTTCTGTTGGTTGAACAAATCTAGCAGCAGAGACTGAGCTGTGGTATTGTCAATGTGTTGGGGTGAACTACAAGGGGCTTCAAACGGCAGAGCCACGACTTTTAGCCACGAGGTTAATCAACTTAAATACTTCAAGGGTGAGTCATCCCTCCATTAAAAAAACTCCTCAGTATTTACCAGATACGAGATCTTGGCACTTTACATAATACACTTCAACACCTTAAATACCGAAATAGTGAGTAAGTGAGTCATCAAATCGTCATAATTGAGGCAGTTTCAAAACATAATTAATTAAGTTGAAATGTATTTTTGTTGTTGTGATAAATTCCTTTCGGTTTAGTTCCACACAGCTACTTTCATTGATCTGTGTACTAAGTTGGCCACGCTTATCCGCCCTTCCAGCAACTAAATTGAGTGATAAAATATAATGTTGGTGCCTGTGGTAGTCACCAGTCTCACCTGCTGTGTGGAAACCTGAGCATTGGAGGCTTAAACTGGATGCAGACACATACAGAGGACTTACACTTATCTTGATTTTAAACTCACCCCACTGTACTAGGGCAGGTCATACTCAGGTGCTAACATGAATCTGAAGGAAATCCTGACATGAGGGGTGTCAAATTTATGTATATTTTTTATGGGGAATTCAAATTTTAGTTTTTTTGTTGGACTGTAACCAACATCAGTTTCGTATTTCTAAATTGCCAATTTTACCCTTTCGAACCACTTTTAGACGACATTAACCGATTTAAGTGAAATCTTTCATATTTACTGAGCAAAATCAAATTTACATATTTATTAACTAGTGAACTGCATGAATATCACTGGATAAAATTACAAGGAACAATCGCCTGACTTCCTGAACTTTGCCAGGTTGCACAAGTCCTTCTTTGAGTCATTCTTGGACATTCGCCTCTTGCTGGTCTCCCGAGCCCTGATCCCTCCATCCCTCTTTTCTTGTGAAAAGTACTTAGCAGAAGCCAGAAGCACCCCATCCCGGACTGCACAGACAATCTTATCGCCTCAGTGTTGATCAGTTGAGAGATCTTGAATGACCTTGTCCGGCAACTTGATCAGTGGAGGGCCAACAGAGATCTGGGTGGAGTTTGGATAAATATCCAAGTCTGTAGCAGAATCAAGGAGCTTTCCTATTGGCCTGGAAAACGTGTTGTCTGACAGAGTAGGGCCATCAAGGTCAATAATGAGATGGGGCAGGGGTAGTTCACCAGGGGTAGTTCACCAGGGGTAGTTCACCAGTGTGCAGGTTGCACACCAACCAGACCAGTTTTCTCTCCAGGCGTAGCTCCAGCTTCCTCATTACTCCAGCATTCATACCAGTGTTGACGTTTGTTGAGTCTCCTGCAATGTCCTACAAGGTCTTATCAAAACCCCTCTCTTTTGGCCAGGCAAACAGGACCGTAGCATATTCCTTCTCCTATTCCCTGCCTTCTTTTCCATCTGCTGCCTTTCAGGGCCTCCCATTTGGTGGGGTCCTTTACTTCAAACCTTCTCTTTCTGTCCCTTGATGTAAGCACTTGATAAACCTCTTCAAACAGCCGTATTATTAATATTAACTGAGCTAAATGGTACAACAAAAAAATGTAGTTAATTCTGGAATAACAGCTAAAAACAAAATGTAACAATATTCAACTGCAAATTGATGTAGGTTAGGGTTATCAGAATTGTAAAAGTTATTCAGATTTGTGTTCTACACACCAAAATACGCCCCTCTCAATTGATTTACAAAAAATACAGAGTATGGCCCACCCTACCACTGAATGTTCATGTTTCTGCATGTTGTTATTTTACTGTTACTACTAGGAGTCATTTAAATAATATGAAACATTTATGATGTAATATTGGCTAAGCTTTCTATCTCATTACCAGCAAAAACGTTTGTGCATGAAAAATGGGCTGGCTTTAAATGGTTGGCTCTAGACCAGAAACGGCAACCACAGAACCATGCCTGGGGCATTGGCTGCGTGTTGAGAACTGTGAACTTGTGAGTAGCCAAGGATACTGCCAAGGGGGAAAACCAACTGCTGATAATGTTGCTGAATTTCAATGGCTGGTTGGAATACCTACAACTGTGGATCACAGTAGCCTGCCGCATGTCTTTTAATCTACCTAATGTGATTACTTATTTGATTAGTTATTGTATTCTCACTATAAGTGATCGGACGGTGAACATGAATTCACAGAAGCGCAACACGTTCACCATTGGTCGGTCAGAGTTCACAACAGTTACCGACTTGATGAAGCAGGTTCCTACAGGTCCCGTCACTTAGAGTCAATTATACACAAAATTATCTGGGAACCTTTTTAAACTTAAGTTTCAGGGCAGGTGACAACTGCACACTTGGTGCTGTGGCATGACGAACCTCAACGGTGACACAACGGTAATCTGGGGATTCCTGTGCTAAACTATCGCGGCTACGACTGTTTCATCGCCACACTCACCCCCACCCCAAATTTACCCCCTAATTACTGTGATATCTGCGAAAACACTCCCCAGTCCTCACAACACAGCATTCGACTGTCCTGCCAGTGCCCATAATATACTAAATAGCACACAAGAGAAAACTCTGTACATTTTTGCTCCTGAAACTCACCCATACACGCCTATAAGTAATTAACCATAATTTGGCGAGAAAGAAAGAAGCAGCCAAATAGGGTTTACTATGACAGTTCTGATTGTCTAGCACAAAGCACAGGACATTACTTTCCGACGTCTCGTTGTTAGCTTAGGATACGCTAAGTTCATTTTCGTTTGGGTTTATTGAAAAGAAATATTTGGAATGTCCCGTTAACCTCTGTTCTTGGATGAGGATTACAGCTGTTTACAGATCTAAACAGATGAAAAAGAGTGCTCTGTGGAGAGGGAGAAAAAATGTGCCCTTAAGGTCCGAGGTAGGCCAACAAATCCAGGATGAAAAAAAGGCCAATGGCAACACATTGTAGCCAAATAGCCTTACATTCTCAACATACGCATTTATTGTTTAAGGGACCAATCAATTGATGGCATAAAGGTCTTCACTTACCTGACCCAACTTGGCCATGCCTAAACTGAACTAATTTATGTCATTGATGCTACAGTGTCTGGTGCCAAATGGAAACTGTTCGAGGGTATTCTTTTTTTTACAGATATATATCAGAGACGTAGCCATGGAGTCAACATTGGGGGGGACCAAATCTGACAAATAGCACATTTTTATTTTATTTATATTTTTTATATCAATATATAAGGGGGGACATTTTGAGCATATTTTTGAGGATATGTCCCCCCTAATATATATATTTACTATGACCCTGATAAATATTATATATCAAATATATAGACAATAAAGATGGTACACAAAAATCCATCCAGTGTCCAGATGGTTCTGATTAATTTCCCAGGAGAAGCAAAAGAAGAATTAAAGGACTGGATAAGTAAGTCAATTTAGTTGTAAAAAGGGCGGATAAGCCAACGTAAAATTAAACTTAAAAATGCTGCATTTAGAACACATGGGGCATGTGATTTTTTTCCATCGGATCTGATTGGTTGTTAATGATTTTATAGTAGGCAAACAGTCCTGTTATCTTTACAATCTGTATCTGTGTAAATATTCGAGGGAAGGAAAGAATTATCAGTTAACCTGTTTAAATCGGACAAATTGACAGAATTACTTATTCGTTATTTTCTTAGCATATACCTTTATCCAGAGCAATTAAAATAGCTTGCTATTCAAATGTCTGAAAAGTGCACATGCAGACAATTTTTGGGATTTAGAATGTCCTTCTCTACAGTAAAAGCTTAGCTCTATAACAACCTTTTCCTACTCCTATACAAAAAATGGTCAAATTACAGTAGGGATAATTATTCTTGTTTCAAAATAAGTTGCATGGAGGATCAAATTACTCCAAGTCAAATTAAGGATACGTCTATGATGGATTTATAACACTTATAAAAAAAAAAAAAAAAACACAGTTCCTTGAAAAACTTGAATTCCTGCGGTTCTTAAATGAGTAGCGACAAATCCCAAACCTGTTTTTGCCTCCAGGAATTGATGCCTTTTGACAAGAGGATTTGCATTGTTTGTGAGTTTTGGCAAATTAGGGAATTTACTGGGAAATTTACAAGGGAAATACAGCCACTCTGTTGGCTCTTCGTCCTCTTTCATCTCTCTCCGGAAAGCTCATTTTCACAGAGAGAGAGAGCGCTTGAACCATAGACTTTTAATATTTGCAATACCATTGTTACAAATCTATAATATCCAAATAAAAAGCTAATTTATTAATTTATTTAATCATTCAATCATTCTGCTCAATTCAACATGTAGATGTTTACAGATTCAGCTTGGTCATTGTGTGTGTGTGTGTGTGTGTGTGTGTGTGTGTGTGTGTGTGTGTGTGTGTGTGGGTGTGAGTGTGAGTGTGTGTGTGCGCGTGCGTGCGTGTGTGTATGTGTGCATGCGTGTGTGTGCGCGTGCGTGTGTGCGTGCGTGCGTGCGTGTCTGTGTGTGTGTGTGTGTGTGTGTGTGTATGTGTGCGTGTGTGTGCGTGTGTGTGTGTGCGTGTGTGCGCGTGCGTGCGTGCGTGCGTGTATGTGTGCGTGCGTGTGTGCATGCGTGTGTGCGTGTGTGTGTGTGTGTGTGTGTGTGTGTGTTCAGAGAATATTCTATGTACTGAAGCCTCAGAAATACAGTAAAGGTGAAAACCCCCAGGAGAACTATTGATTTTTTCGTTTGGTGATGCAGTTTCTATGACTACTCCATTGTCTCAAACGAAATGGCAATGCTGTCTATTCAAATGATACAAGGGAATAGCATCTGGTTCCAAACGCTGGTGAAAAGTGCCATCTGTAACAACAGCATAATAAATAAGTAATGAGACGTAAAGCTTCCAAACCATCGACTTGGCTTGGACTTGGTCAGTGTTTATTGTAAAGTTCAATGGAATAATTCATAAATGATCATATCAACTGTAAAGGAACAGCAACAGATACCGAAATAGCCCAGGCACTATTAGGTTTTTGTTTTGTTTTGTCTACGACCCAAGCATTAATGGACGCACAGTGTGTAACATGGTATGTAAAGTGTTTCCTTCTGCTGCAGGGCTCTGTAAATACATGGGGACTGTAGGGTGTCATGGGGAGGAGCTTTTAGCCGTTGTAATTAGAGATTCCTGGAGCTGCCCTTGAGCTGTCTCACTGTATCACTGCACATGCACTGCAGTCAGTTTCACAGGTGTTGCCTACCTGTGGACATCACAGAGGGATATACTTTTGTCGCCCAGACCCGCAGCGACACAACGGAGCGGACTTAACCCCGATGCACATCACCTGAGTTCACAGTGACAGCCGCTTGCAAGCTCTTGATTCACCGAGGACGGTCAACATGGGAAACTTCACCAGTTATCTACTGCTACTATACGTGAGTGCCAAAAACCGTGACGTGACTGAGAGAGTCTGCATGCACTAAACCATGAACCTTACTGAAATGTTTTTTTTTTTATTATTGAGCAAAGCACCAAAGTATATATCTGACTGAATCTGAATACAGAGAAAACAAAATCACTTTGAGCGGGTTGTGTTGTGAGTTAATACCAAACATAAGACCGCAGATTGATGGGCTGTTTGTTTGTGTGTGAACAGGTATACGAGTAAGATACTTTTAATTTCAAAGTCCAGCGACAAAGTACATACTGTTGCGTGCCAAATACAGTGTCTTTATAACCAATAAAGTGGCTGTATTATGCTTTAGATACAGGCTGCCGGCTGTTTCTTTAGAAAGACCCACAAATACTTTATTACACCAACTATATTGCTTGCTTACTTCTTAGAAAACGTTCTAACTTTGCCTTTAAAATGTTGTAATTAGGATATTTAAAAACATTTTTAAATTTTTTATATTACCTTGCAAGTTTGGTGTGTGTCTGTGGTGCCAATATGAATATCATACAACATTTTGTATAATAACTTTTTAAGGTAAGTAATACGGCAATCACAAAAGACATTTACTATAAAATATCAGCACATCACATTTTATTTCAAATTTAAAGCATTCCTCTTAGATCAAATTTAAGATACATTGAAGATAGTAATCACAAAAGGATTGTAAAAAATCGGTAGACAACCATGTACATATTTATTTACACTTTGAGAAGAATGGTGTTTAAAATAGAAATCTTAAAAACCATATGCAGGATTTGTCTTAGTATTTAAAAATAGCATGCAAAAAGAAAAGAAAACAAACATTCTGGAATCTGAGATCTCACTTGAATGAATATATGAATAAATTAATAGGTGAATAGAACACTGACCCTGTCCTGTTTAAAATTGACACTTGACGTAAACATCGGAAGTCTTCCAGAATAAATGACAAATACAAGTGGAGAAGTGGAGAAATGAAGGCAAAGATGTGCATGAATTGAGACAAGGACCTCTGTCCTGGATGTTCCCACACAAATAAACTCTAGTAATTACTATTGTGGAGGCGATGAACATCTGTTCACAGGTCAAAGTTCCATATAAAAGTTCAAGTAACAGCACATATTTGCTGGGTACATTTTTGTAAGGGTTACCTGGGTCATTCAACCATTCTCTTTTGTAGGTATCAGTTTTGACAAAGAGGTGTCATTGACACAGCCACAACTCATGGACAGATTCTTGCGTCATTCTGTTCAAAGCATTTTTGCAGATTGTTCAAAAACTCTTGTTTTTCAGTGAGGCGGTTTGCTGAGTAAACCTTGATAAGAAAAACTCAGTTTTAAAAGTGGAACAGTCATGGAAAATGGAAAATAGTGCTTCCTCACATGGCGTTCTCCTTTTTGACGTTATTCCACAAGACATCCAATCCAGGGTGTTCCCGATGAGTAAATTAGGTGTACTGTTTATTCCCAAGAGAGCAACGAGTCCAATTTCCCCTAGTCTGAGCTGTCTTGCAAAACTTAACCAACGGTGACCAATGAGACTAGCGACGCCCCAGTACCCTTGGCTGTCAGAGAACTGAACTAACAGGGGTGGGAGATCTGGTCAGGTTTTCTGTGCAGGTCATGTGCACCCTTTAAATAACTCCCCCACTTTGTCTTTTGTTTCAACAAGATGACTGTGGTGTTAGTTTTCGGCTATTTCGACGACCCTTGGAGGAGTGGAAGGGAGAAGGGGGTAAGTATGCTACCACAGTGAATCCATTTCACACGCGGGACATGTTGGGTCCATTTAGCAACTAACTTTAAGGCGGCTTCATCTGTTGTCCGTAGGAATCACTGAAACGGTTTAAACGAAGGTGGGTTTTGTCAACCATAGAGCTCGAGGAGGAAGATAAAGGCCCTTTCCCAAGAAAGCTTACGCAAGTGAGTGTAACAACCAAATCTCTGCGCTCTTGTTTTCGGTGTTACTTCAATCAACACCTAAATATCGTGTCCCCTTTTCTGATCCACAGTTTTTCAATGACCAAAATTTGACTTTCAATCCGATGTACAAAATCAGCGGTGAAGGGGTGGACCGCCCCCCGTACGGAGTGTTCAGCATTAACGATAGGACCTGTGAAGTCTATGTGCACAAGTCCATTGACAGGGAGAAGGATCCCCTTTTTCACGTAGGTATTATTTCTATTAATTAACCCCTGGGTTTATTTAATTAAAAAACTGGGTTTACCTAATGGAATGGTAAACATGTTAGTAAAACCAAGGGAAGAGTTTACAATAAATCTAACAAACTTACCACTCTGAAAACAATACAAAGCCAAAATGTAAAATAGTTACACATATGTAAAACATGTTTTACATGAATGGAGCGATTCTATAAAACATCAGAGAAATACAGAGAAAGAAAACAGTTTAAGTCTAAAATAGTTTTATTTAAATATTAAAAATTTTCTACACTTTGTTTCCTTTCAATTAACAGATCATGTTTGATATCATGGACAAAGACACCAAAAAAGTTGTGGACAAAACACTGTCGTTTGACGTCGCTGTGCTGGACATAAACGACAACCCACCGGTTTTTGACCTTCCTTTGCAGGATGTCAATGTTAAAGAGAACCTAGAAGCAGGTAGTAACATGTTTTTATGGTACATAGTATCCCTCGAAGTTGTGATGTCGCTCACACCAAACATTGCCTTGCCTTAGCGATCAAATTAGATCTAGGGTCGTTTACTCGGTGTGAAACTTCTGGTTCAACTTGTTTCTTAGCTCTTTGCCCCGTTTTCTGTCTTTGCTGCAGGTGATCTGCCCGTCTCCTTGACGGCAGTAGACCCGGACCAGCAAGAAACAGACAACTCCCGATTCGCGATGAGGGTCGTTTCCCAGGAGCCAGCCTCCCCGAAGATTGGAATCAAAACGTTGACAGGGACAGAAATGCGACAGCTGACCTTCACAGGCTGCTTTGATTTTGATGTGAGTTTTTCTTCACAGTGTAAAGTTTTCGGTTTAGCTTGACCTTGTAGGTTAAGTGAGTCCATTTAAAATACCATGTTAATTAATAACGTTAGCTAATGTACAGTAGTCCACAAGCTAACGTAAATAATATTTGACATTTTGCTAGAGTTGCATAACGTTTTGTGGGTGTCTGTGTGGCTAGCCTGAGTAGCATAATTTCAATGTTAATGTTTAATTTGATGTTGAAGTTATGTAATATTCAAATTGTTTATTCTAATTTATGTTTGTTTTCTAGACCAAGATCTAAGATTTTAATATAGACAAGCCTTAATGGGATTTTATAGGCTCTTTTTATTTAAATAATAAGTGTCATATCTGCCTCATCACAAGCCATGCTTAATAAACTTTTTTTACTCTTTATTACATATTTGTTGAGTTTTAAGTTTAAACATAATATAAAAAAAATTAAATAATAATAATAATATTATTATTATTGGAAAAGCCAACAATAAATCCTTAGCTTCCTTCACGCTTCATCTCCAATATCTTGCATTGAATTTAATATATAAATAGTTTGTTGACGTGTTTAGCGAGTTGACAAAGACTTAAATAGGTCCTTGCCCAGCCACAGTTTTTAGGCCATACCGCCCAGCCCTGAGGCAACGATTGTCCCCGCCTTTGTATCCCTGAAACCCAGAGCTGGGATTTAATGCTGTAAGGCTCGGTAATGTAGCTAAGGCTGCAAAAACTCTCAACAGGCCAAACCCACAAGTGTGGGATCAGACAGGGATTTTGAGTATCAGCACTGGAGTTAGAATTTTATCGGTCTTGAAGTTCAACTGTATGTTTTAATTTTTAACACTCTGCAGTATTATTGTTTGTATGTGTAGGTGTGTTGTAAATAGTGAGAATTTTACGCTATTAGGATTGTTGAGCTCAACATTCGGTTAACCAGGGGAAAACTTAATATAAATATAAGAAGAATCCAGGGAATTATAGTATGAAGACAAACAACCCACAGATAAGGTAATATTGTCTACATGTACACACAGTCAAAAAGAGGTCATATTATCATGCAAGCAAATTATATTATTAAAAGGAAAACAGACAGCTATTTCCGATGTTGTGTAGAGCGACCAGGATTTATCACAGTAAATTTAAATATTCATCGAAAATGAGTGTTTTTTAATTTTTATTTATCTGTTTGCTTTACAGAAAGTAAAGAATTACAAAGTCATTGTTGAGGCGAAGGACATGGGAACCCCCTCACAGTCTTCTAGTGCAACCATCAACCTCCACATAGTCGATACTAACACTCACCTGCCCGTATTTAAACAAAAAGGGGTGAGGGTCTCTCTTACACATTGACATGACGGTGTTGGCAAAATATTCTAGAAGATTTATATTTTTGGGAACGATAACAGCCAGGAGCTTGGAGTTCAGTCTCATTGTAAAACAAATACTCTTGATTAATATTGTTAGTTTTAATATTGATGTTCCAGTACAAGGCTGAGGTGATGGAATTGGTCACTAATGAGGTCATCCTGAGGATCGGGGTGGAGGACAAAGACACGCCCAACACCTCAGCATCCAAGGCTAAGTTTATCATTCTGAAGGGCAACGAGGAAGGAAACTACAAGATTGAGACAGACCCAGTGACCAATGAGGGCATCCTGACGGTCGTCAAGGTGGGTTCTCCTGTCACTCAGTGCAGTGTTCAAGGCTCTGTTGCCTGGCTCCTGTTGAATAAGAAGAGTATTTGATTTTTTTTTATTGTTATGTCATTTTCCAGTCAGTGTGTTCTGGTCCATCACTGAGTGCAAAGACATAGGCATGGCTGAAATGCCACAATACTTATTACATCTATGAAAGCCGCTGATGTTTTAAATATGCAAATGTTTACTTCATTTTAATATTTACTTACCTTTCTTTTCGACTGAAAACATGATGTCCAGTATCCCGGAACCTGGAATTAAGAACATCAAACCTGTTTGATAGTTGCACAGTCTTAATTGGTGCATTTGTGGAATTCCATTCCTTGAAATTATTTATCCAGGAACGACTGCAGGAGAGATTTTAAAGATGCTAGATGACAGGCACTGTGAAAGTGACAGAGAATCAGAATCAGGTAGTAAAGAGGAAACGTTAGCGTGCATTCTGAATTACTTGGGATTACGCTGTGAATACGTTTTAAACCTAAGTATAGAGTAATATGGGCATTCAGTGTTGTGTTTTGCCGCCATAGTGTTTTACAGTATGATCGGAATACCCCGGCTTTCATTTACCAGCACCCAAACGCCCAGCACATGCGCTGGCTCACAGGATTTATTAAAATTACAGTATGATGAACGGTATGACACTTCGTACTGCACTTTGGTAAAATCCCTGTAAGGCATAACTGTTGGAGTTTGTGCCAATTTTTCTAGGGCATGGACTTTGAAAAGACAACTTCAAGGAATGTTGAGATCAGCGTGGAGAACGAGGAGCCGCTGTTTGTGTGCAAAACCGATGACTTGGGGAGACCTCTCAGCAACATCGTCACACCGAAACCTCAGAGCGTAACCGTGGGTATCACGGTGATTGACGAAAACGACCCTCCAGAGTTCAAAACCGTGAGGAAAGAAGTATTCCTGCAAGAGGAATCTGATCCGGGTCAGGTGTTATTGAAGCCTGTAGTCATAGACGCAGAAAACAACACCATACGGTGAGTGATGTCACTTTTGGGGTCACTGTTTGTGTGCATTAAAGTGTATACTCAGTTGATAAAAACAGAGATTGAGCCCTTTTAGCTCAAATCCAGCTCATGTCATACAGCCAGTGGGTAAAATCGGCTGACTAGTGTATCTGGTCAGCATCCCCGGTGCCTTAAGGCAAGAAATGCAATCGTGTGGGCTGTGTAGCCTGTAGAGTTGGAGCAAATAAGATAAAACTGCAGCAGTATGTATAGATCTGTTATTTTATCCTGTTATGTAAAGGTATGAAATAGCTCAGGATCCGGAAAAGTGGGTCAAAGTTGATCCGACGACGGGAGTGGTTACGACCATACAAAAGATGGACCGGGAGTCTCCATACGTCAACAACAGCATCTACACCATCTTGATCCACGCAATCGACAATGGTAAGAAGCCTTTGCGCTGCTGGTTTGACAAACAGCCAACCGGCACACCCTTGGGTGAGGACAAGGGTGGTAACTGCAGCAGTTTGTAATACTTCGTGGGTGCTCTACTCAGGGTCGGTAAAACGCATTTTGAAGCATTGTCTGTGTGGTCCGTGGCTTTCAGGAAAGCCACCCGCCACCGGCACTGGTACGCTGATAGTCCACCTCGACGACATCAATGACAACTTGCCCATACTGGTGAGCAATAATATGGTGATGTGCGTGAACGAGGCCGAACGGGTGGAAATCCAGGCCAAGGACAAAGACAATGATCCCTTTGAGGGTCCTTTCATCTTCTCGCTGCGGAACAAGGACGAGACCACTAAAAGCCAGTGGGCCTTGGATCCTGATAAGGGTGAGCGAGGTCCAGGCTTGTAGCTCCTGCATATTCCTCAAATTAATTGGATATTTCTTAAATTTTCAGTTGGCAAATCGTCAACCTCTCATTCTCTCAGATGCACTAGATGCAATGGCTTACTAACATGCATACCAGTTTTAGATTTTTGACTTATCTTAGCTAATTTGATCAACAAAGTTGCTTAATGTCACTCAGTAACTGATCAATCGGTCACCGTACAGAAATGACCTACCGTGGACTGCTTCAGTACCTTAGCGACGGCTCAGAACAACCGCTGGTGCTTTTTTTTCACTTCCTGTTCTGCGGTTCCCAATGACAGGGAACAGCGCCACCCTGGTGAGTCTGAAGAGCCTTCCGTACGGGAACTACACCGTGCCGCTGAAGATCGAAGACAAGCAGGGCAAGCCATCCGAGCAGGACCTGCAGCTCGAGGTGTGTGACTGTGGAGGCGGCAAAACTTGCAGAATTCTGAAGTCCCAGTCCTCCAGTCTGGGCGGACTGGGCATTGCTACCCTGGTTGCCGGCATCCTGCTGTTAATGCGTAAGAGCCCCGCCTGCCCACTCCAACCATCCAATGGCGTTATGCCTAAAGCTCAGTGGAAACCCTTTCGTGGGTTTAAGCCAGTTCTTTGTACTGAATATTAAGTAGCTTACTTCATTTTACTGATAATAGTGATGAAAGAGTTTTTTGCAAAACTTCCTGCAGAAACGTTTGCATTGTGACAGCGCCCACTTGTGGACGTCTGGACCAGAATCAGTCTATATACATATAATTTTTTAGCAGCAATACTGCTTATCCCATTATCCCATTCAGATTGTCAAAGTTAAAGTCAAACTCTGAGCGAGCCGTATGTATCTGTAGATGGTTAATTGAAGTAAAGTATAAACCTATAACTGACAGGACAGGAAACAAGGCCAGATCCTCTGACGCTGGGATTTCCCTTTAACTTTCGTTCCAGTTCTGCTGTGCCTGTGTCTGCTCTGCCAGTGTGGGGGGGAGAAGTTCCTCGACCCCCTGCAGCTGCAGGACGAGGGAAATCAAACGCTGATTAAATACAACGAAGAGGGCGGGGGATCGGTCTGCAAGGTACGCACCTGATCACGCCTCGCTGCTTTAGCCAGCATCACATGTGCAGAATAACCATCCCGCCTTGGTCAGATATTAGAGTGGGGAGAAATTCAGCCACATGTTGTTTGTACCCTGTGGGAACATCCAGAGACATTACGGATAGCATGGATTTCCCACTGGATCGCGTGCAAGTCACTACGTGCGCCTACTCGGCCGAACATCAAATAATTGCAAGCATTGCTCCCTGCAGGCTGAACCGACACAGTACTTGATGCCCAGCGCCAACATGACAGACCTTGACGGACTCCAGAAAGGTGCTATACCGGTACGTAAGGCACTTGCCGTTACCTGTGGCTTATTTTCAGGACAAATGAGCTAATTTACCACATGTAGGAGCTTGGGACCAATGAGAGGAAAGCCAGCTTTGCGCGAAAGGCGAACGCTTGCTTTTGTGCTGCTAACCCTCCACCAGGGAGAGGATCGGACGAGTGAACGATCGCCCTTGCAGCAGCATCAAAAACACACGGGGAATCCCTTCTGAAAACGCAGAACGGACAAGTGCCAAGGAGCGGTGGCATGGAGCTGGGCAGGTGGCGAGCGACTCACCCATGCAGTAACCACGTCAGCACGCCAGCCATGCCAGGAGGCTCTTGGCGCCAGAACAGATGCGTCACTTTATGAACCTTGCCTGGCCCTTCTTTCGTTTGCACAGTTTGTCTGCCAAACAAAGATAAGATTTGAGTGAAAAGCATGATAGTGCAGAAATCCAATTCGTGTGAAACATTAATGATACAACTTCTCTGCACACTTGGTGCACTCTGCACCATGCACTTATGGTTTTCGTTTTTTTCATTTACCGTTCTTTGTGTACATGGTCAAAACTCGGTCTACGCCTATAAATTTGCTCTCAGCACCTACAATCTTTTGTAGATTTTTAGGCATAGTCTGAGTTTTGTGTGTGTGAAACAAAAATGCGTAAGTGCTAAGTATTTTTTAAAGTTATACACTTAAAAAAGTTGATTTCTTTCATATTTTTGACTGCTATTTCACTCCATAGAGTAGGGATCGTAGGGATCACCGTTTTAGTGTTGCGTGAGTGGAAAAACCTCTCCCAAACTACCGATCACCACTACCTACCATCTGCTAAAGGGAAGCACCACTCGGAATCCGAACAATGTTAGCTTTCTTAATAACCCTTAATGAAAGCCATTGTACCTCTTATACCAATTAAACATAACTCTGATGGGGGTTTCCCAAGAAATGCTCATCCTCCTTATGTGCTGTAGGGCAGACATGCAGGCTCAAATGCCCACGATGGTGGGGTTTCTGTGACACAGCCTTCTTCAGCAAAAACAACGCTTATTCAGAAGCCTCCAGCTGGATTGAAATGAATTCACTTCATTGAATGATGAAGCACGAACTTGCATCTCAAAATCATTTCAATGCACACTGACTCGGACTGAGGATGACTGTCCTTTGTGTATTGGATTTTTTATTTTTTTTTGCATATCCAGGACGTTATGTCACTGACGTGTTCGGTGTAGTGTGTTGAATGTGTCCCTCTCTTTTTTTCTTTTCTCTCAGATTTCAAGCTTCAGGGACACTGAGGCCACTGGCACACTGAGAGGCCAGGGGAGGGGCATGGTGAGTGACAGCTTTTAGACCAATAAACAGCCTGAAAATCTTCTGGTCAGGGTCCTTACATGGCTGCCTTAACTATGCCAGCATCAATCGACCGATTCACAGTTAACAGACCGATAAAAAATCCATCCCAACTCCCCTTTTTTTGGTCTTTATAGGTGGGAATTGAGTTGATGTGATCTTTGCCATCTTTGCTTGTAGGGCAGCACTGGGCGCAAGGCGTCTACCAACTCACAGTTATACCAACCGTGGAACACCATGACATTTGACAGCAGGGTAAGTGTCGTGTTTGGGGAGCTCAGACTGCTGAGGACGGGGAAGGGAAACTGTCTCACAGTTGCCAAAACAAGCATGTAAACCAATGGCCGCCAGCTCCAATTTAAACCAAATATGTCTGGTCACCAATGTCTGGTCGTCTGTTCGTTCTTAAGGACACCTTGCATCGCTTTATTCGATTTCTTCATTTTTTCCGCTAAAGTTTATCTCCAGCACTTTTGCTATTTGCAGAATGGAACAATGAAATACAAACGGTCGCTGAGCCTGATGTCTGAGAGGAAGGTAACGGATCAAATTACAAAGGTAGGCGCATGTTCTGCCATTGTTTTCAACCTTAGAGTTAATGAAAACATCAGGGCGATTCCCGTGATGAGTTCAGTGTATCTGAAAGCTGATCGGACTTGAGACACGCTTTTGTGGCGCCCCCTGTAACATTACCCTTCAGCATGGGAAAGGACTAACAGTGAAGTCCTCGGAATGAGACCATTTCAGGATTATATAGGCGTTGAATAGTCAACAATAGCCCTCTCAAAGCCGGCGGCCATTCCATGCCAGTCAATTGGTACTTCTGTGCATACTTTTTAATACATTACATTACTATCTTACTGTATCAACACAGTAATCCTATAGGACCTGGGCTACCTTCGAGGCCTCTAATTTTCAGGGATTCCAGGGGATTTCATGCATGTGCAGGCAACCACACGCTCGCGGATATTAGGACTTGAAGCAGTTATGTCTGAGCTACGCAACTGGAAATCGAAAAGAAGTTATATAAAAAGAGATTTTTACATAACCTTTTACTTACTTAATTACTGTGGAATAAGTAAAGCCAGCCTAACAGGGTGGGCGCCCTGACGGTTTCAGCAGTATCTCAGAGTGAAAGCCATTTTGGCTTCATTCAAAGTTTTCTCTTGACGACGCAGCAATCCCAGTATACAAAGGAGTATGTAAATCCAACCCTTGTAACGTCAGGTTACGTAATGATGACTTGCAGGAGAGAAAGGTTACTAAACATCCTTGCAGTGTACCTAATGTTCTTCATTTGCAGGCACATAGAAACCAGATTCCACTCCTCAAAACATTTCCCCAGTTGCCCAGCACACGAATACCGGGCGGTCGCGTTTTCTAGCGTCGCTGAGATCGAGCTGTAAAGAGAAAAGAATGAGGAAAGTCTATTTAATGCCACCAGAATTAGAGGAGAGTGAGAAGAACAGTGTGTCTAATACGGCTTGATATTGTCCTCAGAGATTGGAAGAAGTCAGCGAGAGCCAGATGGACGGTCACGAATACGATCCGCATGTTTACGCTTACGAAGGGGCCGGCAGCACTGGGAGCCAGTCCTTGGATGAGCTGTCCTTGGGTAACTCCAGGGACAACTTAGACTTCCTTCAGGACCTGGGCCCCAGATTCAACACACTGGAAGGAATTTGCCTCAAGGCAATACAGAAGAAGAACTCCCCCCTCTCCAAATGAGTGCGGCAGAGACAAGTTTTGGCAGTGGGGAGGATTCCAACAGTTTTTCCCAACCGGTTCATCTCCACTCCCAATGTTTTCAAAACAGTGATGGTGTATTCCCTTTTCCCGACACGTATCCATACACTCTGATGGAAATAAAGTACTATTGGATCAGCGCAAGTAATACACACATCCAAGGTTACTGTCGCAGATGCTGGCTAGAAGATTCGTTTGGAACAGAGAACGAAAGTGCTTGGTGAATCGTAAGCATTTCAACCACGTGGTCTACAGCCTGATAAAGACCATGAGCTTGAAAGGTCATTAAATTAATTAAATGTCCCTGGGAACAATTTGGCACTGCACGGGTGTCCTTTACTATTGCACATTCTCCGTAAAGAAAAAGAAAAGATTTTACAATGTGTGGAATGGCAGGCTTCGGATTTTAGCATTTTTGTGAACTAAATTGCATTTTGCAGCAGTTGCTAGGCTAAATTTTCTTTAAAGTTTATTATGTGTAGCTTTGTTGAAACAGCGGAGCTCAGTAATGTGGTGAACATTGGGGAAACAAATCTACTGGTGAAAACATTTCTGTATCTACAGACTGATACCCATCTTCGTTCATTTTGTGCTAATTAGAGAGGTCCGCTGAAACAAACGGTGCAAGTGTAAAGAAATGGATTGCATGGAGTTTGATGAGGTTTGATCTTATTTTCAACTTCCTTCTCTAAGGCTAGTCTCTTCAAACTCATCATAACATGGTATGGGATTCATGTGTTTCTTTATTCTCAGTTCACAGGCCATTTGTTCCATTAAACCTAATAACACAAGTCGAAGAGGGAATCAATCAGCTTGTTTCTTCACAAGGGGATGAATTTCGAAGTAAACATAACACTGAAACCACTTAGCAACTCAATAGCCGCCATTTCAAACACCCACACTCGCAGTGTAGTCACTGATTACTGGGCTGCCAACTGAAAATGGCTGCGCTTCACTCCTGCCAGGAGCAATTATTACCAGCCACCCTGAAAAGATTAAGCCCATTTAAAGGGATTTAAATGATGCTTTTTGCTTTGTTTGCAACTGTATGTTATAAGTTACATACTTTTCGGTAAGCATAGGCTGGGTCCACATCAAAACTTTGGCAACCCGCAGGTCAGACTAATAAACAGCTTTTTACGAGTGGAAGAGGCAAGATACTTACAAAAAAAAAAAAAAAGCCAATATTGAATTCAACATTTACTAAATGCTATTAGCAGGCTGTCAAAGTTTTGATTTGGTCCCGGCTATGGTGTTGATTCACTGAGTAATGAGCTACGCCAAGGTTTGGATAAAGTGTTATGAAGTGTTTACATTGCTTTAGAATTGTTGTAATTCTTCCGCAAGAAAGCTACAATGATTAGCAATAAGGGGTAATGTTAATATTCATGAATGCTTTTGTATTTGCTCTGAATTATGGTGAAGAAAAAATTGCTTGATTAAATGTATCCTGTACAAAGTTAAAATTGGTTCCAAAACAGAACCAGCATTATTGGGAGAATTGGGAAAGACGTTAGAATAAACTAGAAGAAGTGTTTTGGGTTTATTTTTTCCTGGAGGAATTCCTGAGGAATGGTCATGCTAGACGAGGATGACTTGTACAGGTTGTGTACAAAAGGTATGTCTTTATGTGTTTTAAAAATGATGTCTATTCTTTTGGCTGGTGTGGTGAAATACATGGTCACGTGGTCGTGTGGACTGGGGAATGGTCAGAATAAGCACACGGTTTGTGCATATGTGCGTTTGTGTGAATACAAAATTCCTGCAGAGGGTGGAGGGTGTTTACACATCTCTATTTTCACAAGTATGCTTAGTTGGCTGAGCGGCGGACATGTCAATTACAAATGGGCCGAAATAGGCTGGTCTGCAGACATGCATGTGCATTGTCTTTGGTTTCCTTGCATTCACTACGAGAACACATTTACCTCATTTGAATGCTCGAAAGGCCTGTCCTAACACCCGCAGTTAGACTTAGATAGAATAGCTCAATATAATTTTATTGTGTAAATACAGTGGGATTGTTAGTTTATTGTATATATAATTAACCCCTTTCCAATGCATTCCTTGAATGAGTATTTTGCATATGACATTTGATGATTTTTTTTTTTTTACCTTGTGTTAAAAGTATACATCCCTGGGTTCAAATGATATGTACTGGAAAGTATATCAAATAAATCCATTAAAGGTACTTTGCCTTCAACATTTTTGTCCCATCAGAACATGACATGATGATTACTAGGAACAAAGGAAAACCTGTTCTCTGCCTTCTAATGCTACTTACAGTTTTAAACTAGGTAAAGTTAAAGCAGGATATTTCTATGCCAATTTCTCCCCATACTTCTGTAAATAATCTAAGAAGCCATAGAAATTAAGGGGTTTAAACTAGGCAATGGTTTAAACACATTGCTACTGTGGAAAAGTCGTGCCAAAAAACTATTAAATGTGACTACTGGCCAAGAGGGATGTGCTTTCAGAGGGCCGTCTTTTAAAATAACCAGTAAAACATGTCACGAGTGTGTAAATGAGTAAACTGTTAACTATGAAAAAAGTTGTAGGGGGCACTGTGACTCCGGTTGTGCCTTGTTCAATGCCGTGAATATGGTGGAATGTTTTCTTTTTGTTAGTATCCTTACGTGATCGGTACTATTGTATGTATTTGTATATATAATAAACACATAATTGTTTTGTGTTTCTTACATTATTAAACACCCACTCAGATTAAATATCATTAAGATGAACAGCCCAGTCCCCCCCCATTAGAAATGCAGTGTATTTGCCAAAACCTTTTGAAACTACTCATGTTGTATTTAGTCTGTTATGTCAATTATTACCTAATTTAAGTTCAATTTTATTTGATATAATAGATGTAGTGCCCCTTTAATCCTGTAACAAACTGGCAACATACAATTGACTGTGTTAAAAAGCCTGAGAACCACCGTAAATTTTCACTGGTAATAGTGCAATAGGACTTTGTTAATAACACCAGATTTTAATGATGATCAAAAGTAGGAGTACATGCTGGCTCTAGGTGGGAATGGGAATATTGTTTTGGAAAACCCTGTGTCTGGTAGCGTTTCGCCGATTCACGCGTTACCACTCAGTCGAAAAAACTGCTAAAAGAAGAGGGGGCAAGCTTATTGGTTGATAAGAGTGATCCCGCATCACCAGTGTTAAATGTAACCACGGATTTCCTCGGTTCTGGTATTGTGTTCGTAGGTCGGCGCCGACACTCATTTTGCTGAGTCATTTCTTTAGATCATCCACCGTAATGATCCCATTCTTTCTATGTGTGCATTTTAATAGCACAGAAGTCGCTAGCTAAACTCAAATCTTAAATTGTAGTTAATGAACATTCATTCAGGGCTACCTTAAAACTGATTAAGCAAGTTATGTTATGCCATGGTGTTAAAAAGGGGCATTAGTGGGGCACTGCTGGGGGCCTAAGTGGGGCACTTAATCATTGAAAGGGTTTTCTGACCCATGCCTGGCAGTGGGCGTGCCCCCACAGGCTGCATGCAAAAATAAGGTAGATTCTGAATCTGTTATTCTGGTCCGCACAGTTTAGTTTATAATAATTTTAACTAATTTAACATCATTATTTACTATCTATTTTCTCAACAGGCAAACATTCTTCTTCCGCAATTTATACTGCTGTGCTATTTAATAATAGATTTAAATTGTATTTTTGGATTTCACATTGGATTCTTAGCATGTTTGTGTATAAAAAATAGTTTAATAGAAAAAAAAGCATTACTTACCACTTATCAAACAACCCGTAAAAGTTTTACTTAACACTTAGTAAACAACACGTAAAAGCATTATGTATATTATATTTTGTATTCTACTTATTTCCCTAATTTACACTTAATTGAGACTTCTGCTGCCACTAGATTTTCTTTCCCCCACGTGCTTAGAATAAGCCCAACAATTTCTGCCTAGTAGTTAGGGTTATGGTTAGCCCTTGTCTACGTGATTGGTCCTTCCGTCTCATTAAGAAGAAAGAGATCAGCTGCGCATTGGGTGCATGGCATCCTCCCCCTGGGCATTTAACCTATTACTGCGCTGTCCTCAAAACAAAAACATTAGTCAGATCCTTCTCTTCTAACCTCTTGCCTGCGTCCTCAAAACAAAACGTTTGCTGGGCCAACAAAAACAGAGACGGGGAACAGAGTACATTTTTGTTGAAGCACGTTATCTAGCCCTCCTCTCTCGCCCAAGGTAAAAGACGTTTAAAACATTGTATTATAGTATGCAAAATAGGCTGTTTATCGTCATGCTGATACTATCAAATTCGTTTGAAAAATTGTCAAGACTTGTTCAGTTGCATTCTGGTCATTGCAACTAAGGTCGATGGAATCCTACAACCCGTTTATGGTTGTTATTTATTTGTTATTATATTCACTGAACGCACACTCAGGACAGAAAATCCCAAAGAATATTTTAATTTTCTCGTTTGTAGAAAAATTAGTCTAACCTGAGCATGGCAAAAGTTCAGCCTTTCAGTATAGACCCTTTTCAGAAGAGTGGCATGGCATGTTATACACCATTGTTTTGTTATACACTGCAATAATTATTTGCCCATTGTTACTATATGTAGAATACACTATTATAAAACGTATTTGTATAGAAATGTTTGGACAGCCCAATCGCATTTATATATAACAATCAGTTCAAGTTCAAGCTGATATACTAAAACATTCTCCTCTAATATTAATCAATCAATCAATCAATCAATTTTATTTTTATACAGCGCTTTTCACATGTTGCCATGTCACAAAGACGCTTTACA
>JAOYSI010002649.1:3442-15847 GCA_025775065.1 Hiodon alosoides
CAACGTCAAAACGGCTCAATACAGGTCAATCGAGTTCAGTTAAATCCACGCACAAATTCCACATCTGATTATTAAAGGTCTTATCATTCAAACGTGACAGAATTTATGCAAATATGGGGTTCTAAAAATATCTATTTAGAAAAATTTGGTCTCTTTTTTCGATCTCTTGATTTCCGGGAATCAATATTTTTGACATACAGACTTTGATGGTGTAGTCTACTTTTTTATGTGAGAAGGAACGAGGTCGGGAGTGAGCGGGACAAATCACCTTTCCGCTTTAGGACGCCAAAACACCCCTTAAAATAGGAGGCGAGAGCGACTGCGTTTCCGCTGCGCGTTGTGGGGTGTGGAGGCGGCAGGCGGCAGGCGGAGACGCGAGCACTGCGGCGCCGTCCCACCGAGGACCTCTCATTAGAATCCGTGCCCCGGCCCATCCGTCTGAGGGCGTGAGGATAATGTGAGCCGAAGGATCGGCCAGGCATGAAGGGAGCAGGAGGAGGCAGCGGGCAGAGAGTGGCGAAAGGCTTGGAGTGAGCCACAAAAGGTTGCCTGGCTCTCTTAACCACTCCTGCGCTAGAGCCGGGAAGGCCCAGGATGCAGGGATGACTGGTCGTCCAGTGGCCCGGAGACCCAAGGCTGAATGAGCAGGAGTCGCTCGGAAGCCAGGGGGACGCCAGGTGGAAGACCAGGTGGCCGCTTGTTTTAACGCTAGCGGGTGCGTTGAGGTGGTTTCAAAGTGTCACTGCCATTTTTAGCATTGCTTAATGTTTTGTTATGGCGATTAATTGATGAATACATACTAACAAATACATTAACACAAGTCTTCTTTAACCACTTACTACATACCAGAATACCAAATATATTTTTGCTTTCCGGTAGCCAGTCTGGAAAAACACTGGAAAAATTATTCCAATGTTAAATAAATAGAAAAAGAGAGTTCTTAAAGACAAGGCCCTTCTCTTTCTATTTGACTTGCCAAAATGTAAGAAAAAAAAATATCATGACCTATGTGATATTGTTATAGCAGAACTATCCATTTTTCTGCACTCTTACATGATTGGTCGATTGTTAGTATGCAAATCAGTATTAGTGCTGATTATGGGACATGAGAATCCGATTATGATAATGAGAAAGTGATGGGAGAGAACAGTGAGGACAAATAATTGAAAAATTGTTACAAATGATCCTCTGCATGTCACTATCCACACATATCAATTTCACTTTCAAAACTCTACACTGTCACTCTGCACTACTGCCTGCTTATATTTGCTGACGTAAATTCCAGCTATTCATTTTTAATTATATTCCATCCTAGTTAATGCATTCGTTTTAATTACATTCCTAGTTATAACATTTAGCTGCTGCTGTAAAACTGATACATCAGTGCAAAACACACTGTATATGGAAACCTCAGATGCATGGTCTTTATTTAATTAAACAAATGAAAATACAGTGCCTCGTGGGTACTCCTATCCATTTGAACTAAAGCATTGAATCCAGAGCCTAGACTAAGTGTTTGAGGTGTTTCAGCAAGTGACTTGCCCACCTCTGTTCAGCCCTCTGTTAAGTTTAGGGTGAAATTTCTCCGGCCATATTTCGGATACATGTGTGCGTGGATTAGTGTCATGACTGCCAGGTGCTTTCCTGGACGTCAGCCCGGTCCTCTGTAGACCGGAGTGAGTCACTCGATTCATCTCTTCCGCTTGTGTTTGGCTTGGACGGGCCCCGGGTAGAAAGGCGCCGGCAGGAGGGCAGCAGCCTCTGCCGTACCCACGAAAAACTGCCATATGGCGTCTCTCCTGGAAATGCACATCTTCTTAATCTGATTGATTGCTAGGTGTTAGATAAATGGTCTAAACTCACATCGAAGCATTTTGCCGTTTTAGCCTCCTTTTATTTCTTTATTTATTTTTAAAAATTCGTTCTTACGTTTGCCGTCAGGGTCTGTTAATTAAATAGGATTGACTGCCTTACCACTGGTGAATAAATAATGCAGAGTATTTAACGCCTGTAAAATTCCCGCTGACTGTACGTATACATATATCACTCATGCAATCGTAGTGGGGAATAAATACCGCAGCACATTCGATTCCAGTTAGCAGTGATACCGCCATAATTGTAAGTGCTAAGGCTTGAACGTGAGGGAGAAAGCGATTCGCCAAGAAAGTGCACTTATCAACTGTGGCAGGTGTATGGGATATCATTATAAGGTTTACAAAAAATAAAAAATAAATGAAACCGCAATGCTTTTCTTGGATTCAGTGTGTCAATGGAAACTGACTGGCCAACTGGAAATGCACACAATTCGCTAAGGTCGGAAAAAAAAACACGGGCGTCTCCAGTATAATCCTCAGGTCAAGGATAAGACAGATAACACCATGTATAACATGTATGTGATGTTTTTCAATTTCCACATGTTCTTATTACGTTATATTATTTCATTTATCTTATTCCAGTTTAGAAGGAGGCGATGTTAAAAAAAAATAATATGTAGCATTTAAGTTAAGTAAACCATGTAGTAATGATTATTTGATAGCAAATATGAATGTAGAAGATTCGGTAATTAGGTAGGAATAAGGGTAAAGATAACTACTTGCTAAAATTACCAGCAGGTGGAATGTCGAATGTCGTGCACTTGGAATCATTAGGTTGCAGGATTGCATCGGCAGGGGAGCATCGCTCCTTTACCAGTGAGAAGTATCCTTAACCCGAGCCACTGCGGTAAATATCCAGCTTTATAAATGGAAAATATGACAGACACGCTGGATAAGATTGTGTGCATCTTTTTGATAAACGAATAGCATCAAATTACGTACAACGTAGTTTTATTAATTAAATTCCATTATTACCGGAAACGTAAGTATCACATCGAAACAATGTTCCAAAAGCCACCACAAACAATCACTTCCTACCTTCTATAACGCCTCGACTAACTTTTAATTCCATCGAAGAAAAGTGGTAAGTATGTCTATGAAAGCTATTAATTAACCTAAATTATTAACTTCCCTCATAAGTTGAATAAATACCCTGAGCATGGGGGCATTTTGTGGTTATTTTCCATGACAAAATGTAACGTGAAGGGTTCAAACGACGACAAAAGAGACCGTATAACGGATGATGTCGATGCCACAAAAATAAATGATTCGACAATCGGTACAATTATCACTATTATTTTTCAAAAATAAAAAAGTTTTGTATTAAAGATCATTGTAGGTCACCATTTCATTTCCCAACCCCCGGCAAAACAGTTTAAAAAAAAACTCAAGACAAGTGCTTGAATATTCATTAAAATCTACCTTTATTTACTGATATGGCAGTCACATTCCCATACAGGTAAACAAGCAATGAAAGAATGGAAAGTAATTATCAAGAACAATTAAAACAAGAAAGCACGTGCTTTTCACCTTTGATGAAGATGTATTGAATGCTATAAAAGTTTATCTCTGCCTCTGTCATTAGCCTTTTATTTCCCTTAGCTTAATGTCTTTACTCAATATCCTGCTCTGCAAACTCATAATCTACCCTTGGTGTATTCGTTTTCTGGGGCACGATAGCATTCAAACGTGCTTTGTCCCTTGGCGTTTTATGTCCCGAAGAATTGTGGGGGGTTTTTTCCATCTGTTTGTTTTGTATTGAGTTAGAACTTGGTTGATTCTGACTGTCTATGTTTGTGTGATGCTGTGAAGCAGTGTGGTTGGTTATGGGGGTCAGTGTAATCAACCTAACTGGAAACTGGCCTTTTCAAAGACGTGGCATTGCAGAGTCCGATGATACTGTGTTTGGATATTCTATACTAATTTAATGGTTTCCAAATTTTAGCCCTGCATGTATGTCCATGTAGTGTAATTAGTTGGGTGACTAGCACAAATCTAACTTTATCTGGGAATTTCAGCCCTGCAGATATGTCCATATAGAGCAATTAGTTAGGTGACTAGTACAAATCTAACTTTAATAGGGAATTTCAGCGGATTGACCATTTATTATGGAATTAAGTGTCCTGCATTAAGTATTTTTTTAATATAATTTGGTGGTACTCCAGAGGTTAAAGCATGACGCTGTACCTTGATTAGACCATAAAACATTAACCAAAAGCCCACTAACCCTCATGGCTTGGTATTTATTAAGGTCAAATGTTTCAGGTTGAATATTTTATGAATATGTGGGTCATTAGTACCTTATTTCAAATGTCAAGGAAGTGGTGTACAAGAAAAACTAGGTTTATGCACTTTGCCTTTGGAATTTTTTACTTTTGAGTTTTCTCCAGGGTGGTTGTCAACCCTCTCAAAAATGGCCAGAACTCTACCATATCAGCCTGAACCTTTTAGTGAGTGTCAAATGCTACATTGGAGATTATATTAAGATATTTTTGGAACGTAAAATAATGTAATGAATGCGCACAATTTATACACACATTTATTCATTGCTAAAACAGCAGTATAATTTGACCACACCTTTCTCTCACCCCTCACATGTGTTAGTCATTAGGTATCAGTGCTTTTTTTCTGCATATTAACACATCAACCATGCATGATGAGAGGGTTCAGGGACCATGGGCATCTTACCAGCAGACAGCTCTGTATTACATTCCGTGATGTTGGTTCTTTAAGTTATTTTCAAAAGCTTTTTTAATAGTATCACTGAATGTCATCATTTTGGAGGAAATCTTAACGTTTTAATTTGAACTTTTTTGTATTTGTCTGTATTGTTTAATTATTATATATTTTTTATTTTGCTAGTCAACACTAGAGAATGTTTCTGTTCTTTAGAAAGCAACATAATTTAGCAACAGGGAGATTTCAGGCTTGACAGTGAATGCTCTGAAAGAGATTGAGCTCTTTGACTGCATCATTGGAAGTAGGCCTACTTCGGACAAAATTTTTGAGGTTATATCCTTCAAAAAAGTCTCCATCTTTTCTACCTGCTACAGTATATGTTATGTTGCAGTACCTCGGCCGTTCTAGTAAACTACAATTATATATATATATATATATATACAACTATATTTTCAATATACGTCTTTATTGCTGACATTTAAAAGTATAGGCTACTAACAAAATTTCGGCTTCACCGTTCAGTCTATTTAGAAGGTTCACCTCATTTCAAATCCACCTTGCGACATGGTAATTTTCTATGTCTCCGTTATAACCAAATTTCCAAATACGTATTTGGATTTCAAACAAACTCAGTAGCCTACCGAGAAAATTATAGCCAGTAGTCTGTAAACAAGGATATTTATAGGAAGTTGCTCTTTACATTTTGAGTACGATGACAAGCAATTAGGATCCAAGTTAAAGGCGGTAATTCTTTAAAACCGGTGGCCAAAACAAAAGTTTGGAAGAGGAAACTCGGCAATTAAATGGAAAGTGGCAAGATACAGCAGAATGAATTTTAATTGCCGTATAAGTGACATTATTAAGGATGTTTACTTTTACTGTGCCGCTCGGGCGAGAGGGGAGTAATTATAACGATTCTGAATTAAATTCAGCGCCCGCCGCAGTAGAGTTTCTGAGACGCCCATGACAGTGGGTTTGGCATTTCTTTGCAGTTTTTCTAATATCAGACATCTATGTCAAAGAAAAACTAATGATTTATAGTTTATTATTTTATCTGTGCGACGGGGAAAATTCATTCAGACTACGAAAATGTTGAAGAATTATTGGGAAACTCCTCTAACCATTAAGACTTACTCTGGCTAAATGCTAAGTAAATGCAAGTTTCGCCTCAAAAGTTAGGCTTCGACGCGGAATGGCCGAAATCTGCGAGTTGTAAATGGACTGACATGCCCACACGGGTAAGCACGCCTTATTTTGAGTTGAGTTAAAATGAGTGTTTAGTAACTCAAGTTTCTGTCTAAAGTAACTACTCCGTTTTTATTGATTGCTTAACTGGTAGGGTAGACAGGGCGGGCAGTTTTTGAGTATACGAAACTGGGGTCGAAGCCATCACGTTACTCGGCGAGTTCCGCGTTAACTTCTTGGTTAATTCTTGAGGAATTCGCGTCGGCTATTTTATTTAGTCCTTGGTATCGCTCCCCTAGGCTAGACTGATGTTTTCAAATCGGCAACGCTCTTCTCCACCATTTGAGTATCGTAAGGTAATTTGCAAAAAAAGTTACATTGCAACCAACTGGATATCCCTATTGGTGCCTGTTTGGCATCGTGCATATTATTAATAATTTGTCTTCTATTGTTTAAGCAAAAATCCTGGTCAAAGGGAAATCTCTTGATACCGTCTTCCGAGCTGTATGAGCGCACAGTACGTCATATTACGTCTTATATTCAGATTTTTGCCGTTGATATATTATCTATTCTATACGTCTTTGTAGGTAAATAATTAATGCATTATTTTAGTGATTTATCTTTAGCGGGCACTAAAGTCAGGAGTTTAATAAACACAAAACATTTACGTTCTCTTCTTTCTGTCCAATAAAATGATGTGCACTTGAACTCTTTGTTCTTCCAAGTCGCCTCCCTTCAAACCAGAGTTTGTCACAAAACGGGGATCCCGTGAGTCTTGGTAATGAGACTGAAACAACCCTGAAACCAATCGAGTCAAAAAGGAGCTCACGTTGAACGTTATTCCGGGCGCTTTTCGTTACTCTTTTCTCCGAATTAAGATAAACTCGTGGGAGTGTTTTGGCGTATCTGTGAGGTTTATGCTATTATAAATGATTGTTTACTGTTTGACTCAAGTGTCTTGTTCGAAATCCTTTCCTTGCCAGGAATGTACGGTGAGCCTGAACGATGAAATATTATGTTTTTAACTTAAATTTATACAGCTTTCGCAGCGAGGGATAAAGTAACCGATTTTGTGTACCTACGTGGGGAGGAAGTTTTTTCTGGCACAGCTGAAACTGAATGTGCCCCAGAGCCCAAATTTCCTTAGAAAACACACAACACGCACTGTGATTATTGTGAATTACTAAACGTGTCCCACCATATTGTTAATTAAATAATTGTAGCCTGCTCAATGTTAAACGTTTTATTGGTTAAAAGTACAACAAGAAAATAAATAAATAAATAAATAAATGGCCTACATTGTCCTTGAATAGGTGATTTTATGTCAGAAGTTACATATTTGTAAGCGTGAATGCACGACACCGCTGTCGCTAAACATTTAGCCGAATCAAATGAGCCTGCAAAATTGCCATCAAAATTCTGCTTAAATAAAAAATGGGGCTTAATGTTCCTTCGCCACGGAGAAAACGGTTGTATAATTACACAGGTAATGAGTTTATTTCGATCGGTTTTATTTTGTAACACTGCGTGTATTTATGTCGCGTTCTCTCCCAGAACGGCTTTAACAAGGTGATTTGTGTTTTGTTCTAGGACAAAAAGCGTGCAATTAGCCCCCAGATGAAATCCGCAGTGTTTCCTCTCTGCCACACGACTTTTGATGTTTCTTGGTTTTGCATCCACTCTAATTCACATGCAGTTGAACTGTAACCCTGGTCCCTGGTCTCTCAGTTGTAGCCAAAAACATTCTGAAATTAGCATCCATTACCTCTCAGCCTGGTACTCAGCATTACAGATATGAACTAAGTTAATGGCTCTGTTATTAACGCTATAGTCCTGCCCATGAGGTATCAACATATGTAAAGGTTCCTCTATTCTGGGCAAAGTATGTATTTCTCTTAATGTAATATACTTGAATTAAATGGTGCATTATGTTTCTGAACAGTTGTTCAGTTCTTGAAAAAGCAGTTTTCCATGTATGAACGTAAAAATACATAATCTGTAAAAACAGCATAAACGTTAAAAAATATGTATATAATTGATCTCTCAGCCAAGTCCTTCTGTTATTCAGCGTTTTGTCATCTTTCTCACCAGGTTTCATCTCTCATTGTTCTGCCAACCTGACTTGACCTACTTGACTGCTTCCTGCCTGCTTTGAGCTGTGCTGGAGACCTGTGAAGTACAATCATTGATCAATTACACTGTTCAGCACAGTGCGCTGAAGCCCCAGGCAAGCCTCTCAAAACAAGAGCCTTCCTCTTTCTTCAGCTGCTGCAGTGTATGAAGGTGTCAGACACCCAGGCTGCAGAAATAGACCTGTCTAAGGAAGGATTCGGTCAGACTCTTCACCGGTAACTGAAGCGTGGTGCAGGAATCGGTTGGTGTTGGGGGGGGGGGGGGGTTGGTCGGTAGTAACAGTGGGTGTAGGGTGTTAGGTGGTGCGGTGTGCGATCATGGGCGCTGTAGTTGATATGCAGTTTTGATCTGACCATTACAGTTCACGGAGAACATAAGAGTATAATGTTTACGGCCGCCCGCACCTCTCTGAGCTCTTTAGGAGCTGTTAAAGTGTCACGGCGCTCTAATATGTTACTGCTACAGATGTCCACCAATCTATCGGTAATAAAACGTGTGTGTGGGAAATGCAGCTGGGCTTGTAGCAACAGTGTGACTTACAGCTCCAGGAGTAGTTCGGATATCTCGTCTGCGTCTAATTACTAAGCAGTGGAGAAAACAAAAGGGTGCTAAGAGAAACATTAGCAAACACGCGGGGAACACTCTGTCTGGATTTTCTGACTGATCATTCTGCTTGTCTATGAAGAACATTGCCTGTGGAGAACGCTGTCTGCCAATTAGGACCACTGCATTTCTTTGGGGAAAAGAACCATTCGCACTGTATAATCCTCGTTGGAGAATCGCTATGTAGTGTGTAGTCGGAGCCCAATGAAAGATGTGCCACTTGTGTCTCGCACTGTATCTGCCATTTTAGATTTTCTTGTTTGGTCCGATGGTTGGTTTTTCTTTTTGCCACACATTGCCAGTCAAGGTTTTTCTGCTTCATTCTGAGAGGGCAGACTTTTTTTTTGTTTAAAAGCCAGAAGTAAACGGGCGATGGTGGGGATGGGGGGTTCGGAGCAATGCCGGAGGTCCTAGAGCACTACGGAGTGTTGGGTCAGTATCTCCGTTGTAGAGGAGAGACGCACACTGCAGCCCTTGTCGGCGTGGGGATGTGAAGGAAGAAGAGGTCCTGACGTCGCCCGGGCTCCTCTCTGTTTGTCTGTCCCGTTTCAGGATTATACATCATGTGGCCCTCTCTCTGGGCCTGCTTTCCACATGTAAGCAGGGTACTCATCCTGGTGCCTGGCAGGAAGCCGCCAGCTTTGGTTTTCCCGCCCATGCCCCTGGGCTTTCTCTGCCAACGCGGGCTCGGGTGTTCTCCACTGATCTCCGTCCGTGGTGAGGTACCCACGTGACCCAGGCGGTTTTCTGCAACATCTAGCCGCTGCCACTCTTCTCTGCTGGCAGCTCCCTTGAATGCACTGACCCTCCTCCACGTCACCGTGAAAAGAGATATATGAGAGGGAAAGACACAATTGAAGATGATGAAAACTCGTCATCTGACATTTAATAACCTTTCAACAAAGAGAGAAAGAAAGGGAGGCAGAGGAGGAGGGGGAATGAAAGGAAGGTTAGAGAATGAAGGAGAGAGAGTGTGAGAGAAGGGGTAGAGTGAAAGAAATTGCCAGGAGGGATGGTGGACGGTAGAAACGGGATGTGATATATATATATTTATTTATATTTTTTCTTACTTATTTATTTTTTCCTTTCTCAATAGCACATCTTTTCCATTCTCCTTTTGATTCCTCAACACTGGACTAAAACCTCATCTAGGGCATCCTTTTGGTGCCGTCGCCTGTCTTTCTTTTTTATCACGAGAGAGCAAGGAGACCAACGAGTGTGCCATGCTGGTGCACATCACTACCGTATTGACAACTTTTCGCCATTTGAAAATTAATTGGCGAGCGGCCCCGGGCACGTTTTCATTACAACACAACAGCTCGTTAGCTGTTTTGTTTGTTGGAAGTGTTTGTTACAGCGCTAAATATACTGATGTTTGACTATAGGAGGAGTATTAATTATCCTTACATGTCCTATGTGCGTGTGAGAGAGAGAGAGAGAGAGAGAGAGAGCGAGTGAGAGGGAGAAGACAGTAGCTCTGAGAGGGTGTTTGGAAGAAAAGGATGGTTTTTGCTGATGGTTTTTGATGCAGAGAGAGAAGTAGAAGGTGGAAGGGAAATAAAAAAGGAGAGATACCCGGAGAGGATATAGGGTTTGTGGAATGTACACTGTAAGACTGAATTTGTGAAAGGAGAGGTAAACAGACACACATGCACTCACACACCCACCGAATTGAACTGTAAAAAAATACGTGACAATAACCAATGTTGTCTATGTTTGCATTTCCAGGGCATCATAATAATTCCGAGAATTCCTTTTCCCCTTTCTTTTCCCACTGACTGAGGGTTGACAACACGCACAACGCGGCTTTTCTGTGGGCAGTCTTTAGTTGCCGCGTGGATCCTGCTACGCGGTCCTGCGGCTTCTGGATTGGCTGTGGGGGGCGTGGGGCACACAGACTCTGCCCCCGAGCTGCTCTCCCACAATTAACTTAAGGTAAGCCCAGCTGTTGGGGCTAATGCACCCCTCAGAGGTACGGCACAGATAGATTGTGCTGCAGCTGCCGTCCGCACACCTTGTCGAAACACCACAGAGCTCGCACCCGCCCTGCTATTTTTAGTCATTCCGTTTCCCCCCGGCTCCCTCTTTCTTCTACAGTATTCAAATGCTTCACTGGCACGGAGAACAGCGTCGAATATACAGCCAGAGCACACAGGTCGTTGATAAACAAGGGCGATAAAGAGTAGCTTAACTGTTATCCGTCTAGCCGATTGCTGTTTCCGTCTCTCTCTCGTCCTGCTGAAGGTGAGACTGACACTTAGAAGCTTAGCAGCCAATGCAAACCTGAATATATTAGAACAGATGTAAAAATAATTAGTGAGTGAAGTGGAACGGAAACGGAGGATGCTCTTATTTCAGGTGTAAGAAAGAAATAAATTGGAGGCACTGTACTGCTCAGACACCGTTTTCCTTGCGCAGTAGCATGATACAGCTATGTGTTTGCGTCTCATGCTCAAACATCTTTTAATTTATTTTAAGTTTTTTCTTTTCTTTTTTTTTAAAGGAAACGTGGTAGAGAGATCACATCTCCAGCTGCTCCCCAATAGTTCGTAATGGTGTATCACCCAAAACAGATCAGTTAGAAGTGATACAGATTAAACTGATCATTTTTCTTATCTGTGAGACGGGGAAATACATTCAGCATGGGATTCAAGCTGAGGTGGGAGCCAGTGAAGGAAGCCTTATATCTTCATGTCCAACTCATTCTTTTAATTGTATCTTGTAGAGATAGTAAAAGTAGCCTGTTATACTGGTTTCCTGTGTTCCCACCAACATTTCCCACTTCTCTAAACGTAATGCCAGCTTTGGCCTCACATGAGGAAGTGGAAAAGGCATGGTCGTGCACCATGGTACCTAATTGTGCTGCCAAGTCTGAGACCACTGATCGGATCGAGAGCACATCAGTTTGAATCTCACGGAGAATGCTACTAGGAACTGGGAAGCCCCCTCAATGGCAAACTCTCAGTGTTCTCAAGCGTCAATGTAACGGTTTAGCAACGGTGTGCTATCGCGACTGTTATCCACAGCCTCATCTTGCCCGTGTTCCAACTCTACCTTCCCTGTTCCGTTTCCCAAGTGTGCCCAGAAGTGACATTCCTTACCAGTGGCTCCGTATGGCATACACTGCACTTCAGGTCATGACATGTTCCAGAAAGTTCCAGAAAGTTTTTCTTCGCCCTTTTCTATGGATGTTCTGGGCATGCATCAGCAGTGCTCTACTGATTTTATAAATTATAATTTAATAAGCTTGTCTCTCTTCTATTAAAGCCTTGTTCCATATCTCCGCATATCGAAGGCTGAGACTTCTTACCCACTCCCCAAACACACACACACAGTCAACAGTCACACAGTCTAATAGGATGCGTTTGTTGATTTAATAATGTAAAAATCAACTCTTGGCTTGTGTGTCTTTCCCCTGGGAACAGGAAAGAAGGGAGTCTTTAAAAAAGGTAAACTATATAGTCAGTCTTTAATAGCTTTTCCTGTTAGATCAGATCATATTGAATGCGAGATTAGCTGATCTCAGTTGCTTGGTTAGAGTTCTTTCTGGTTACAGCGTGGGAAGGGACTTCAAATTCTTTTTCAGTCGTTTCAAGTGGTGGGCTAATGCTATTCCCTGGTAGCTGGGCAGGGTTCTCTTTCTGTTTGGGTAGTCCCAAGTGGATTTTGATTCTGAAGTCAGTGGGTCGAGGGGCATGGTTGTGAATTTTTTGCCAGTGATAATTGCCTCTGGTTTGGAGGATCAGTGGGTCAACCTGTTTCCTCGCTTTCACTGTGACTCTCTGTAGGAGCTCGCTGTCACTGTGACTCTCTGTAGGAGCTTGTTGTTACTGTGATTCTCCAGGAGCTCGCTGTCACTGTGACTCTCTGTAGGAGCTCGCTGTCACTGTGACTCTCTGTAGGAGCTTGTTGTTACTGTGATTCTCCAGGA
>JAOYSI010002650.1:0-15847 GCA_025775065.1 Hiodon alosoides
CCCCCCCCCCCCCCCCCCCCACCCCCCCCCCCCCCCCGCCCGCCCCGCCCCCCCCCCACCCGCCCCCGCCCCCCCCCGGCCCCCCCGTGCCGGCCCTGGCGGCGGTCGAGCTGAGGACGGTGGGGCTCGTGCCAGCCCTCTGTGCTGGTGGTGTCTGGGCCAACGGTGTCACGGTCCTCAGTCTCACTGAGGGGGTCTTCCATGTGGCTGTGGCTCCAGTCCGAAGATGGAGACAGTGAGGTTATGATCTAATACAGACACTACACAATTCACTGCTTTGTGTTTCGAATGCATTCTTCACTCTACACACTTAAGTATAAGCAGATTATCCATGGTTTTGTAACATTTCTAATGGGACAGCCACCGGAAAGGCCCAATTAGTGTTATTAGTGTTATATAAGTGTAACACTAAAATATCCAATTTTAATGTGTCCAAGAAACAGAATTACTACAGCTAGAATTATATGTATATATATATATATATATATATATATATATATATAGTGCTTCAAGTTTATATTCATTCATGCTTGGGTCTCACGCTTGCCCCTCCATCAGCATCGTGTGCATTAGCATGTGTGCTCACAGGTCTTCAGAAACGCTTTTGATGATATTCTCCGACTCCACACTTTCATTTGCATTCAGCAAGCACCAGATCACTGGAGTTGTAAAGAAAGACAAAATATGGGCGCAGTGTACAAATCAATGTCTGAATCAGTACTGATGAGGGGTCGCTCCATCACAGGGTTCCACCCAGCCCCTTACCAATACAAACACAGGTTTGAGTTTGTTCCTTGATTTTTAATCTGATATGCTGTTTCGTATCAACGTAATGCATGTCGAGGCAGAGATACGTAAAGCTAGAGATAATCAGGAGTACAGCGAGATGAATGTGATGGTGACCCATTGTGAAGCTGGTTTTTCTTCTGGAAGATAAGTATAGGCTGACTGATCCCCCCGCCCCCCATCCTGTTGGGATTATTCTTTATCTGGCGGTCTGTGATAGGACAGTGTGTTTATCATCATAAGGCGCAGAACACCGACACAGAGTATCCCCAAATAATTCAAGAGCCCTGCCATCTGTTGCATAATTTTATCTGCACGTCTCCTCCGGTGGTGAATTACCCGCCCACATTGTAATGCTTTCAGCTCTTGGGTTCATATTCTTCTTATTATAATTTAATTATTGTTTACCCTTCAATGAAGATATCCAGTCAGAGGATGGATTTTCGTGCAACGCAGGAAAATAGAAACGGTGTCAGGATTAAATGCATGCTGATTTTGACTGGCCAAATTCTTCTTTGCCAGACAAAAGCAACAGAAAGACCAAAACGACTGGATTCCAGGGAGTGTCTTCATTTTTTGTGCCAGATTGTTGGATGTTGGAGGATCACAGTGGTATCCGTAATTAGGTGCTATAATCACAAAATCCCCCTGGAGGACACTGAGATATGAAAATCTAAGAACCTTGGCCAGGAACAAAGAAAAGGTGTCTAACATAGCTTCTTATCCATTCATGAAGGAATAGTTTTATATTAATAATCTGATATGTTTGAGATATCTGGATTCAAGCACACTATTCCACAAAATAAAAATAATACTAATAATATAATATTCTTTAGTCAAGTGAAAAAAATATATTTGCACCATATATGCACATTAATGGATGAGAATTAAGAATCTTGATGGATGGGAATTAAGAATCTTGATTAAAAATGTTGCAAGACGGTCCGTCTTATTGCCATCTTACAAAGCGAGAACAACAACTGCATTAACATTCAGAAACGTGAAAGTTGACTTAACAAATGTCAGGCCGCTGCCAATACACCTGTTTAGTCACAGCAACCGTCACAAAACAAAGGGCCACAACGGCTTCAAATGCCAGTCCTTTAATAACCCTTAATCAACACTACACAGGGCTGCCATTACGCCACAAGTGCCGGGATCTGTTGATTTAGCTGAAATCATTTTGCAGAGTAGATGCAAGCCTTCTGCCAGACGAGGAAAGGAATAACACAGTTTTATGTTCTCAATCAATAATCACACAAAAGCCTGCCGTTAATCATCACAGCCCTCCCAAGCTTGATGAGTTCATGAAGAATGTATGGGTTACAGCGGCAGGCTTATTTTAGCAGTTTCTCTCATTTCTCTCATTTCTCTGTGCCACATGACAGACATCACAGTGCTGTTCACACTTACTCACAAATGTATATCTTTAAAAAATTTTGGAAAGAAAGGAAAATCAATTCGTTTTTTTTTAAATAAAATCCACGTTTTTTTTTATTATTTATTTTTTCTTTTATTATTTATTAATTTTGGAAATGCATTCATTTAAATTTATAACTAGCATCAACGTTGATCCATTCAAGGTCATGTCAGGTAATATAAAAAAATGATTAAATTTGGACATTTTTGATTGTTTGATTTTTGAAGAATTGGCTCTCGTGTAACCACGTGAAGTATGAGGACTTCCTCGACCGTTCAGGGTGAATCGTCCTCAAATCAGCCGACTGAAAAGAAATCCCATCTGACGGTGAAATGGACGGAAGCGTAGGTTCTGGCACGTTGCCAAGAGAGCAGGCGCTCCTGGAACCAAAGCCGAAATTCACGGAGAAGTGAATGTCCTTTTCCAGCATCGCCCGTCAGCGGCTGTAGTTAGATGTAGCAGCATCCCCTGTACGTCGCAGGGTACCGCAGGGGAACTGGTGCTAAAACCCCCCAGGCCTTTCGCTGGATACATCCCTTCTGGTGCCAATTGTTCCCCCTTCACCGCACTTGGAGGGCTGGTGCTTAGCACTTTTCTATGCTCACAAATCATTGGATTCATCCAGTCACAGAAAATAAAATACGTTGGGTGAAAAAAAAAAAAAAAAAACTTGCCCTTTGACAGATACCACAGTGTGAGAATAACAATTGCTATAAGAAATTAAATTCCATACTGATGTCGGTATTATTATCAATATTTTCCCTTCATAGTTGCCCTTTCATGGTATTTTTTTCCTCTTTTTTTGTAAGTAATTATTAATGAAAAGTAAAGTTGATTAGCAATGAAATACGCCCATTAAACGAGACAGAACGGATGTGATCTAATAGAGCGCCGTTGCCTCACAAGCAGTCAAAACATGATGGATGTGATGTAACAAGCAGTCAACAGGCACCTGGGAATGTTTTGGAGGTTGCCTGAAGCGGCAGGTATGCAGTACCATTTGACATCTAGGAAGATTCCCAGCTCAATTGACTGAAGAAATAATTGCTGTTATGGGCTACACTCCAGGCAGTCCCTCACATGTTACAGGAGACCATGCTCGGTTTCGGTGGAATAAGGTTAACCCTCTATGCTCCGACAGTCCTCATTTCCATTGCAGTCCTCGCTTCCACTTACAGGCCCCATTTCCGTTTCAGTCCTCATTTCCATTTCCGACATCGGAGCCAGGTAGCCGGTGAGTTTCTCTGTTGGTTATCATCAAGATCACATTGAGATGTTTTAGGGAGCATTTGATTGGAAAGTAAGGCTCAAGCCTTAAGATAGCCAACGGGTCGGCACGGCGACTGTCGCTGTGCATTGAACACCGAGTTGCTTAAATTTCAGGCTTAAGATTGAGTGAAGAAGAAGAGAGACAAAAAAAATAATAAAAAAAACCGGATACAAAATGAATGCTGACCGGATACTCATTCATGTATGAACTATTAAAACAATATGAGGGTAAATTTAATCTACAGTGATCCTCAACTCCCTATGCTGCGCTGAGCCCCAACAGTCTTCTGACGGAAATATTTAATTGAGATTGCTATACAGCTACACTTTCCGCTGAGCCCTTTATCTTCTTAAGGATGATTTAAGAAGGCATGAATAGGCAGTGCTTGTGTGTGTAACTGCAAACGTCAATAGACTTTTATCTTAAAAGACATAGACCAGACAGAGCCATATCCTCAGCCAATTCCGAAAAAAAACAAAACATATATTCACACTGAAACTGAAATTTGAATTGGTATTTTCTTTAAGCGAGCGTTTTAAAACCTAAATTAAACTGAACCGGCACTTATGTGAGGTGAATGAAAAGCAGTGGTTTAAAATGGTGCTCAGCGGTAATTGAAAAACTGATTTTTGTAAAACAAATGAAACCTAACACCTGCAGAATAAAATAACCGGTAACCATCAACAGAATTATGTCTATCAGGTGAGTTGAAGTACTGAGGTAATTTTCCTGCATTAGCATATTTCCTGAGCTGGTGTGAAAAATGTGTCTTCCAACATCAACCTGATGTCATAGCGCCTTGTCTTAGTGTCTTAGCCAGAGCCTGTGAATCAAAGGTACTGTTTATTATACAAAGTTTAGGCTGTATAATATTGATAGTCACAACATAAACTATTTAAATGTATATATATATTTTTAACATCTTATTATGTAAAAGAGTCTGGCTGCTTCTTCCATCACTGAACAACTCAGAACATCGCTCCAGGGTTCCAGTTTACATTTCCGCCATCATGCTCCTCTGCCTGCAGAATCACCCAAAAGTCCAAAAGTCATCCAAAATAAACAGTGCAAAGAGGTAAACATTTAACTGCGTGTTTAGTGTGAAAATATTTTACTTTCGATTATATGTCGATTGCAAGTGAAATTAGATCTCATAACCTTATTTAGGGCCAAACAAGTCACGTTTCAAAAGGTCAGAGAATATATATGTATATAAATAACGTTTAACCAAGCGTATAAGTTTTTACAGAAATGAACGAGTTAATTAGTTCGTTATATTTATGTAATTTGCCAAATTAAGACGAATGTGTTGAAATTAGGCCCATAATGAGTCAATAATAGGCTTCTGAAACGTTTAGTCTGGCTTTCTTTCTAGTTGTTTTGTACTGTGCATCTTTGTAGTCATCCATTTGCATTTGACGTTCTTTAGTATTTTATTCATCGTAGAAAAAGCGAGGGAAATGCTGAATGCGAAATCTTTGATGACTGAGCCCACTGAACTGGTTGACCTGCTCCTTCAGAAAAAATACCAATGTATTAAAACATGTTCTTTCAGTCAGACTACGGTTTTTATGAATATTTAAACGCTCCAAACAAACTCGGAACCTCTCTGAAGTGAACCAGACCTAACACCTGAGGAGGTGAGATCGGTTAGTTTTAAGCCTCCACTCCGCTTTACCTCCACATCCTGAACACGAGTTTTCCCAGTTAGCTTTGTTTTTGTTTTTTTGTTTTTTTAAATCGGAAACGTGTTCAGCATAGCTAGACCTATTGGCCGTCAAAGCCGTACCGTATATATAGTTTTATTGTATTTCTCTTTTGGTTTACTTCAATGAGGATTAAGGCTGGGACCAATCACACTTCATTTTACTGTATTTCATAGCTTTTTCTTTTTAGGAGTAGAGTGCAATTAAACGATTAGCTCGTAGTCGGACTTTATATAGCCGTGTTGTTACCTAGATAATGTTACGATTTTTCTAATATTTAGACGAAGCGTGTCAAAAAAAAATTCTTATTCCAACCAAGAAATTGAATTTCTCACGAGTGTACTCCAGAGCCCATGGAGGAGTGCTGCTGCGTTATATATATTCATGGCCATAGGCCACGAAACGGATCCGTCAGAGGTGTGGAATTTTGATTGGGCCTGCAGTTTCTTTGGTGTGATGGCGCAGACATTTCTAAAGACGAGCACCAAGAACTCTGGATTTCCACAACGATCTCTCCCTCATTTACTTCTCCACCATGGCTTTAGTCCACAGCGCTGCGTACGGATTCCAGAGGCCTCTTCTCGGGCCCAGCCGCGTGGAGGGACGGCCTGCTTCAACTGCACAGCTTACCCTGATCTCATCACCCCTCTGACAAACGCCGTCTGTTGGGCCTACAAAAGGCAGGCGGAGGGACTTTTTTCGGGCTGTCTGTTTATTTATCCTGAGGAGGAACCATTAGAACTGTCAGAAAAAACTGCAAATGCGAGGCAAAGACCATGTGGTCTAGACAGTAATTCTGTTCATGATCCATTCCCTGGGGTCTTATTTAGAAAACAGAAAGTGTGCAACAAAAATATTCGTATTTGTAAAAATTTCCGATAGCGCTCCTTCCGACACCGTGGGGTGATCAGTCTAGCTGATCAGTCAAGGAGCTCCGCGGTTCCTCCACCATGTCATGTCATATGTTATTTCCCACACATTTGATCGTCCTGTGATGATTTATTTTATTTGTTTATTTGCCACTGTCAGTTATTTCTTTACCATTTACACCCAGGGAAATGAACAAAATGCTAGCGTGCCAGCTAAAGCTAAATCAGTTGGTTTAGCCCATTTGCAGCTCTTTAATCTGCCCTGGTGTTGGTTCATTGGCCGCCATTGCATTTTAAATCCAAACATTGTTCGTGGTACATCCCCGTAATCCTCACTAACAGATGCCTGTTGATGTTTACAATTAAGATCTTAGAAACCTGAGATTAAAACCCAGATTTAAACAACAGAGTTGTCAGGAATGAATGTGACAGCGCAATCTAGACGTGATGTTAACGTCATTCGACAATATTTAGAAATAGGTTTAAACACAGCTAATCCATTATTAGGCATTTATATACAAACTACTCAGTCTCGGGAAAAGGGGTGAATCCCATTAGCAGCGAGATAACTCGATCCTGGAATTTGGCGGTTGAAGATGAGATGTGGTAAGCACTTTCTGCGCAGAAATCCTCTTAACCTTCACATGAAGTCTTTATTTCCTCTCCTGTGAAAAGTCGTTTGCAAATGCGCGTGCATGCATCCAGCCCGGTTTTGGCAGGACGGTTTTCCCCCGCCCCTGCGATTTCTCCCGCTGCTCGTTTCAGCGAAGCGAGGCAGTGATGCAGTGCAGTGGCAGATGCACCAGATCTCAAGGAGTCTCTCCAAAATAAGCTCCGTTACGGACCATTGTGAGGCTCACTGTGTGACACGTGCCCTGAAACTCGGCCAGTCACTGAGGCCGGCGCTTGATTTACAGTGGCTGAATCTAGTCCTCCACCGTGACGCCGTAGATAAATTTTGCATTTGTCACATTAATAGTCCTTTCATGCCGAAGTCTAGGGATGACTCCCCTATTTTTGTTCCGTAGTATGGAGGACTAAAATGACATTTAAACGCCCTTGACCTTCTCTGACCTTCTCTTTCCTCACGATATTTCCTAACTCTCGTCTTTTTGTTTGGAAACCGTTTATATCGATTTGATTTATAGATACGGTGCATCAGGCTATTAATTATTATTATTTTGAACAGTTACCAAAACAAAATTGGTAACAAAACGATTAATTCTAGGGTTTCTATTGTATAGCAGTGGTTTATCCCGATACGTTTTAAGTTTCCATTAAACAAAGCAATCAGAAAATAAATCTAAAAAAGGTTTGTTCACGAGGCAATTCAGACTTGCACCTAGCTCCGACAACAACATCAATAGTATCCGATTCTACGCCTCATGACAACACATAAATATTCCATGGGTGAAAATTACTCCAGCATTCACTCCAGGCAACAGGCTTCTTTTTGTGTTCAGTGCTAGAAACACAGCACTTCCCTGCAAAACTGAATTTCCATCACAACACTCTATCTTGAAAGATAAATTGTTTGTTCTAGGCACTCCTTTTTGGAAGGGGGGTGGGGGAACTAAACTCAAAAAGTTCTTCTCTATTAAACTCTTACAGAAGCGCGCGCGCGCACGCACGCACGCACGCACGCACGCACGCACGCACGCACGCACGCACGCACGCACGCACGCACGCACGCACGCACGCAACATCATTCCGTCTAACTCTGCCTCACCCAGAGCTCTGCTGGCTCTCTTTTAAAGGTCTTTAATTGTTGGCACCTGAGTTTGATTACCGTCAGTGGAACCACTCTCAGGTGCGCAGTGAGGATGACTCTCGCTTGTTTGTCCATCGCGCTGGAGGATGTGCCTCCAGGCTGCGTACCACATATATAATTCAGTGTTCACTGTGGCATGTTCACCTCTTTTTATTTTTAATAATATAGGAACATATGTGTTCTTTCTTCCAGGGGAGTATAGACGATCATTCTGTGTGAGGAATGTTTCCGTTGCTTGTGATTAAGGAGGGAAAAGACACAGGATTTACTATTTTTTCCCCATTTCCCAGTTGTACATTTTACAAATTTTTATTTTTTTTTTTTTTTAACACAAAGGTTGAGTGAACTGCTTTTACTAACGAACAACACTAGCTTTCCCCTGGCACATTTCGCAAAGATATATAGAAATACACACTGTGGGATTACACTATGACTATTTAAATGTTGGCATTGTTTTACTTACATAACATCTTTGGGGGCAATGCACTCAGCTTTCCTCTCTCACATAATGCCTTAAATAAGCCACGTTTACTGTGATAATATTGAGGACAGACGCAGCATAAATTGCTATGTTACACAGTTTAACATTTATAGAGCATTTACACCCGTTTTAAGTGACAACATATTTTTCATTTCTTCTCCTCAAAATGGGGAGGTGGACCGTTGATGCTTAAAAAATGTGTGTAGATCTTTCACAATACATCCAGCGTCTTTGTCCCAGCAGGTTTGTTGACCTTTTAAAAGGTTTGCAGAGTCTCACTGTGCCTTGTAAGACTGCTCCAGACTGCTCAGAGTTTCTGAGACCGGCGTCTAGACAGGTGCCTGCTCAAAACTCAGTCCATAGAGCAATGTGCCATATTCGATTTGTTGGTGCAGAGCAGTGGCTTCTCATGAGGGGAATGTGCGATGTGTTGGTGCAGTGGAGCTTAATCAGATCAGTCTCAATGAAATAATTATCATTCGGTCCCGTGTTTAAATGAATTAACAAATGCTTTACGGATTATAATTAAAATTGTATTTACTTATACTACGGATTAATTTAGGTGAAGGCGTATGTTCTGGGCAAGACCTCAGGGCCATAAAGCCCCTCCCCGCCTTGCACCCAGAGCCCGGACTTACCTAGGGATCCGGGGTCTGGGGGGTGGCACGCAAATGGCCCTGTCTAATGCGCAGACAGGTAGGGGCCGTGCGAAAGAGCGAGGTTCTGGGTTAGTGAAAGAGGACGAGGATGTCAGGTTTCTTTGGTTTAAGGGACGTATGATTAATGACCTGCCAATGGTTCTCTGTGTATGGACACCGGAGTTCGAAAGCACCAGCTGGGAGACGGAGGCTGATGGTCATTTCCTGGTGCCAGAGAGAGAGAGAGAGAGAGAGAGAGATGTACTCAGTTTGGACTGTTAAAGTGCATTGTCTCGACAGCATTGACACACAAGCGTGCGTATCCACGCTTACAGGTAGCAGTGACTGCATAATACGTTTCCTAAGCTGCCGAGCTGTAAAAGCCTAAGATCGCATCCCCCATTAATCCGTTGTGATTCAATGAAGAAGTTACTGCATTGAGGAGCGGCATTCTGTCATTATCTTTGTCCCATTTGGTACTACTTATGCGGTTCAAGCGAGATTGAAAGTGTATTTTCTGGTCTGGCGGTCTTGACTGCGTGCTTTCCTCTCCCTGCAGCCTGCGAGCTGATGACCCAGGGCATCCTGGCCCTGGTCACCTCCACGGGCTGTGCCTCCGCCAACGCGCTGCAGTCCCTCACCGACGCCATGCACATCCCGCACCTCTTCGTGCAGCGCAACAGCGAGGGCTCGCCGCGCACCGCCTGTCAGCTCAACCCCAGCCCCGACGGGGAGCGCTACACGCTGGCCGCCCGCCCGCCCGTCCGCCTCAACGACGTTCTGCTCACGCTGGTCACGGAACTGCGCTGGCAGAAGTTCATCGTCTTCTACGACAGCGACTACGGTAAGGTGCCCCCGCGCGGTGGGGCGGAGCCAGTGTTTCGGAGGCTTCAGTGTAAGGGCCGTTTTAGCCTTTCTAAAGCAAGGTCAGCCTACTGGAGAGCCAGACAGTGAAAAGACCACGTTTGAAAAGGAAGCAGTACGTAGCAGGTATAAAATCTTATTGAAATCTGTGTGTTGAGTTCTAAATGAATATTGAAACTTTGTGATGTTAGAGAGAAGGACACGTTGTTGACTATTCATATCGTTTCATTAGTGATAGTTAGAGCTTTCTTTGAAACGGACTATGTGTTCCTGGTTACAAGGCAGTCAGAGTTAAAGCGACCATCCTTTTTAAATGTAGGGGTGGTAGGGTTGGCTGATCATTTTTAAGGGTGCTAATAGGCTTTGCTATCCTGTCTCGGGCCAATGAGCTGCCCTGGTTAAGATTAATAATAACAATAATACACTAGATAAATATTCATTTAATGTTTTTGGAATGCTGAACAAATGGTTTTCTAAAGAGCTTTTTCATTATTGCTTACACTGATGACATAAGCACTGTTTTTTTTTGTGATGCAGAATGGGAAATAAGACAAGGGAGACATGCAGAGATAGGAGGCTCGGAACGCAACTTGTAAAGATCATATTCCACAATTAGCAGAAGCCCTTTACTGTGGTGTGCGCCAACATCTTGACCTTGACGGAATTTAATTGCAGTCACCTTGGTGCATTCATTTTGCTAATCCAATCAGCATCAGTTATATTTTAATTGAAGATAAAATGAGGCAAAACTAGCACAGAATTGCTTCAAAAGCAATTTGAATCGGGAACCCTTTATTATTATTTTCTTTTTTTTTAGAAATTTTACTTTCTCTTCTGGTAATGAGGTATTTTTTTTAATTTCTTGTTTAACGCATTTCCAATACATAATCAGGGTAATTGTTTTTTTGAGTTTTTATTTTATTTTATCTGAAGCTAGAGAAGACAGGGTTAGGTCTAAGAATTAGATAATCAGAAGTGAAGAAGCAACACGGATACAGTTAAACGTTTCTTTAAAAAGTGAGGCTTCATTTTATGTCTGAGTAAAACATGATTTGGTCCTGTCCATGTGGGATCTATGGACAATTATTAACAAATTCATTAGGTTTTTCATCAATTATTTTATTACATATTGCTATTAGTAAATAAGTAGTTTTTTGTAACTTAAAATTTAATGGAAACTTATTAAAATCAAGTACTTATTTTGCTAATGTGTACATGCAAATCCTATCTCTGACATTTCTTCTGGGCTTTCTGCACCTCTCCATCTTTAAACACTGCGATCACAAATTTCCAATTCACAAGAGAGAATTCACAAGAGAGAATTCACAAGAGAGAATTCACAAGAGAGAATTCACAAGAGAGAATTCACAAAACCAATGCTGATATCATCGATGTGCTGGCTCACCTCAGAATGTGTGTAACATGGGGCTAAGTGAGAGATTGACGGCCTTTTCATGGCAGTCAAGTTCATGGAGGGTTCTCCCTGCGGGGTTCGGCCGTTTCTGTTTGGGTGACGCATCACTGAGACTAAGCTCTCGATCTCTCCGCAAGGCTGGATATTAAAATATACCAGTCATTTTAGGCTCAGAGGTAGGTTGACTGATGAGAGATGGGTGCTGGTGGCAATGTTCTGCAGGACGCGTGATCAGCCTGATAAACACTGCAGATTCAGCCACAAAGGTTAATTTAGCGGTGCACGGATCTGCGATTGCACAGCCCTTTCTGGTAATTAATCTTTCACAATATGCTAATATCTCAGACATTTAATGTGTCTAAGACAGCGCAGAACAGGCGTTTGTGGCTTATCATGGAAAGAGAGAGTGACAGAGAGTTAACACTGGGGCTCTGCCTTTAATTAACTATGGGCTGGATGGACTGGCTTTATTCTGATGACCCGCTCACCAGACCGAGAATTATAAAGCAATGCAAATCGATAGAAAGTAAAATAAGTAAATTATAGGAGAACGTGTGGCATATTTATTTATTTATTTATTTATTTATTTATTTTCCCAAAACTCAGGTGGGCTTATAAATCATTGGTGATAAATTCTCTTCGGGTTCCTCCGGCGGTTCTTTACACTAAGGGCGCCGATATTAATGCATACCTGCCAATAATCTAGAGCAAAGCCACCTGCTCAGGTGACGCCCCTGTTCAGGTGACGCCCCTGTTCAGGTGACTCCCCTCAATGTCTTGTGGAGCAGATGCTGCTCACCAGAACAGCTATTTCATCTCAAGGTCCTTTGTCTAGTTTTCAGCCCCACTCATGTGACATGCTTGAATTGAACCAGGATGAATAAGTATATTAAGATGATTTAAAATTCACCCAGAATATGTGAAAATATGAAGTACCCTAGTGGACCAAATATTGGTGCCAACTCAATAACAGATAAGGGTAACTGCATGGAAACAACTCTCCAGAATTCATAAATTTATACAGCATGAGATCAGCATTCAGTGTCTAAAACGTACACACACTGGGCATTCAATACAGCGTTCCTTTAGTTTATGACTGGTTTGCCATTTATTTATGTGACAAATTCCTCATGATTCATGAAACCCAATCAGTGCATGGCAGGGAGCTTAAATGGGCATGCAAAAAAACAGAATTTGCTTGTTTGAAAATACATTAGGCGTAACAGCTCAAATTAATCTTGAGCCATTTTGCAGAGTGCTGAGTAATCATTTCTCTTGTGGCTTTGTACCCTGTGTACCACCACAGGATCGTTTTCATCACAGACCGGGGCAGATTCCCATCCAGTTCAGTTGATAATCTGCATACGGTAGTGACAATGCTGATATTGACTACATTAAATATAGAGAAAAGGGGACGAAATGCAATTACACACCGTTAAAAATCTGAATGGAGTGCTTTGCAAAAGTATTCAGACCTCCGACCAATTCTCTCATATTACTGATTTACAAATGGTATATTTCCTGTTCGATAATTTAATAAGTATTTTTTTTAATCAATTTGTTGCTTGCTGAAGTATTTAACCCCTGAGCTATGGAAGCTCCCAGTTTATACAGATTAAAGAAATTGCCCTAACAAGGACACAATTATCTTACCATTGGCCTCCACCTGTGAACTATTGAAGTTGCTGTCACATTTTCTGGATAAAATACCCACTGTTGCTGGATCATTAGTCAGGCTGTGAAATAAAAAACCAAAGTACGAGTACGAGTACGAGTACGAGTACAAGTACGAGTACGAGTACAAGTACAAGTACGAGTACGAAGTCATAGATCGTAAAAAGGGTATACAAGATAACACCCAAGCGTTTGGATATCCCAGTGAGCACAGTTAGATCAATAGTCAGGAAGTGGAACCTGCAACCCACCACCCAGACACTGCCAAGAACAGGCTGTCTCTCAAAACACAATGCTCCAGTAAAAAGGAGACTTGTGAAAAAAGCCAGGGCCTACGATCACGTAGAAGGGGCTGCAGAGTTCAGTGGCTGGGAGTGGAGTAATGGTGCACCAGTCAACCAAAGAAAGAGCTCTCCGTAATGCTGGCCTGTATGGCAAGGTAGCAAGAGAGCCGTTACTCAGAACGGACCATCTGAAAGCACGTCTGGAGTTTGCCAGAAAGCATTATGGTGATCCAGCTGCAATGCGGGAGAAGGTTTGTGGTCAGATGAGACCAAGATGGAGCTTTTTTGGAGCCAAAACTCAAAGCGCTTTGTGTGGAGAAAACCTCACACTGTCCAAGCCTCAAGACACACTATCCCTACAGTGAAGTATGGTGTTGGCACCATCATCATACTCCGCGGCTTCAGCTGAGTTTGGGCATCTTGTTGGAATTGAAAGAATGGATGGAGCACAAAAATAGGAAAATAGTGCAAGAGAACCTACTTCCGACCGCTAAAAAACCAAATCTGGGGAGGATATTCTCTTTCCAGCAGGACAATGATCCCAAACACAAAGAAAAGGCATCATTGGAGTGGCTCAAGTAGAAAAAAAGCGGCCCAGTCAAAGTCCTGATCTGAATCCCATTTAGAAGCTGTGGCATCAACAGAAAATGCATCATCCAACCAACCTGGAGCAAATCTGACAAGACAAATTGGCCAAAACCTCTCTGACACAAAAGACTTAACGCTCTTACTGCAGCAAAAAGTGGCTCTATTTATGAGAGGGGGTTGAACACTGTGCCATCTCTAATTCAGTCATATGAATATGAATTGGTCAGGGATCTGAATACATTTTCGAGGCACTGTACATAACTCCAGTTCAGAGAAATGTTATTTGCATTTACATAATGAGGAAGCCCCTCTCTGAATAATATTTTAGACCTTGTTCTGAAAAAAAAAAAAAAAAAAATGTCTCTAGGTCTTGGATATTAAATATTAATAGAATAAATGAACAGCACTAAGAATGACAAAATCAAAACAAGCGGCTAATTTAATTGAATAAAATTGTATTCAATAGTGTTTTTTTTAGTTCTGTGATCGTATTTCCTCCACTCATAAAAATAAATGGCTATTAAATATAGGTATGTGAAGCTATTAGGTTGAGTTTTGGTTTGGTCTCAGCCGTGGAAGCCAACTGCTATAACTGTGCAGTAGTAGCTACAAAATTATGTGTGAAAAGAACAGAAAAACTACACATGCCATTGTAATACATGGATAAAAATTGTATATACATAGATTGTGTCTGGAGGTGTTCTCCGGACTGGGAGAAAGTGATGGCCCGGAAAGTTTCTGGCATTTCTAAAGAGATTTCTTGTAGATGCTTTATGGCGTCCATCTTGCCCAGATGATGTTATTATGGCGATTGCATTATTGACCAATCAAATTACAGCGGGGAGGTAACTGACAAAGAAAGAGGGCTCTCCAAAATACTTGCCAAAATACTCAGTCATACAACTTGTGTGGCACAGGTAGGATAAATAAATAAATGTATTTATTTCACTGCGATTATAATAATCCCGTTGGGCCACATAATACAACAGGGGGGAAAAAATCTAAGTTTTATCTTCACTTCGTGAGGGGTGTATTCAGTGAATGATGCTACCCAGTCAAATGCCATCAACATTTGACATAATTATTAGTGCATTTGAAATCCCATTGAATAGGGTTTTGTATTTTTTTGTATATATTTTTTTTTTTTTACCGTTTACTCGTAAAAAAACAAATCAATATTTAATACAGTTATGTAAAGTGCAATTAGTGGGTTTCTAAAGTTTGGGTTTGGGCCCAGCCTTAATCCTTGATTTATTTGATGCAAATAGTTTTGGATCCTGTGTACAACGTTGATCCGTATAATCTCTTGACAAATTAACTGGCTAGCTGCTATGTGTCTTAATGGTAAATGTATTTAATTAGCTAGTGTGACTGCTGGATGGAATTAAAGTTGTTCTGAGGGAATAAAATGTGGGCGAAGGCTATGGTTACTGATGAGAAAAGCCAGGTAAAGGTCTGGTTGCAGTTGGCTTACAAGCAGGGCATATTGATACAACTGCTGCCAGTTCCGACCTTGGGGAAGATAAAACCTGGACCCACACCTCTACCCCAAGGACAGAAAATATTAGTGGCAGCGATCCTGTACGCTCTCAAGGCAGCGGGGTGATAAACCTCTGACACCTCTGTCGGATCATCACCTGACCACCCACAGAGCGAACATCTTCCTGTCAGTGGCCAAATGACACAACACTGATGTTCGCTCCTTAGGAAGTCAAAAAGCTGCATCCAGGATTTGATGTACTGATTACCATAGTCCGTAGAAAAGAGAGAAATGTTGTGCTCGAAATTTCAAGTTCAACCAAACCCTTGGGTGGTATAAGATCAACCGATCTGATGTAAACTGCTTCCAGGGAAAATTGCCCTCAGAACAGGGCTGCCATCAAAAACTATCAACTGACCAGATGAAATCCCTCAAACCTAACATGACGCTGCTGATTGGGTTTGTAATGGGGCCATGTGTTTTAAACATGTATAATATACTCTTCACGGTATGGGGGGGAGAAAGATAGAGAAAGAGAGAGAGAGAGAGAGAGAGAGAGAGAGAGAGAGAGAGAGAGAGAGAGAGAGAGAGAGAGAGAGAGA
>JAOYSI010002651.1:0-15846 GCA_025775065.1 Hiodon alosoides
AAGCATTGCTTCTTCATGTCAAAAGGACGAGTCTGTGCCTCCAGACGTTCCTTGTCCGACTTGCGCAGGAAAGGAGCAGCGGCCCCGAATTCTTCCATTAATGCGTCACCCATTCTGGAATCTTAAGCTATGAAGACAAGTTGCCCATTTTTATTATTTAACCTCTCTTAATTTGGCTGGATTTCGTACAAGCATAAAAAAACAGCTTCATAGACTTCCTACAACCATGGTACAACCAACTTTTCACATTTAATTTTCATTTTAAATTAAAAAATTTCCTTTTAGCCTTTTGCCGTATCAGTTTGGAAGATATTTGGAAAAGTGGCATTCACCATCCCCATGAAGTGAAGTCTTACCTGGTGTTCTGTAAACCTTAAAATTATTTTAACAGAATTTAAATGAAGAAGTACAAATTTATAGAAAAAAATAAAAACTAATTCAAACATATCTTGCCACCATTATCATTTTTAAACTACGGATCTAAAGAACGGTATATAAATGGAGAAAATGGATGGCCTAAATGTAATCATTTGTTGTTCTTTTGCTGTCATTTTCCTGCACCTCTTACCTTTAGATTGTCAGCCGACTGTAGATGCTCAGACCTGCATCCCTCTTAATATAGGAAACAGCCTGTCCAAATATGGAGGTGGGCCGTGGATATAGGTTAACAGCCTGGTAATTTTAAAAAAGAACATCCATATTTGGTTGTAAGGGCATGAGCCTCGGTATCAGATATGGCTTGTAGAAGAGAAGGAAAACCGAGACAAGGACACCGAATATAAGTTTTATCAGTGAGTCTATAATTTTTAATCCAATTTATTGGGTAGCCTCAGGTAGACAACAGCAACATTTTTCTCTATTTAGATATCTTTAACAGCTGAGACTGTTCTCATATTCATCTTGTAAATGTAAATTTGGTATGTTTATGGAGCCAGTATTCTGTCGCAAGTTTTCTTTCTTGTTGAAATTCCTCAAGAACATTTGGCCTAAGACATGCATGACCGACAACGCCAGAAGCTTTAGAAAGAGCCTTCAAGTCAAAGTCATGCTTTGAAGTTCCGCACAAACTGAAATTATATTTGCAGTTTCAATTTCAATGAGGTTATTGTCATACTTATTTCATAGAAAGTGCATCTCATTAATTTTGTCAGCTGTGTTCAACAAATAAAACCAATTTTTGTTATTTGATTTCTAAACCCAATATTAGGCACATACTAGTATAAAATCAGGATTTCATGGAGAATTGCAGCTGCCTGGTAACTGAAGTAACTCTGCATTTTTCTGACATCACAGATGGTATGTGTCCACTCTTAAAAAATTACCATGTAAACCATGTGTTTTTAATATGGTAACTGTGAATGTAGGATGTGCTCAAAATGTTAACAATCAATATATAATAATGAGTAATTTTATATGAGTAATTTTGAAAGGCATGGTATTTCAATACCTCTATTTTGGTAGCTCAAGTCAAAATGTGTTTGTGGGTTTGTAGACAGGGGGATTAATGCAGAGACTAGGGTCAAAACCCGTGATGGAGTGTGAAACAGCAAGACAGAACCACTTACGTGTTGGACAACCGCAGCTGTCTTACGCCTGCCACAAAGGCGAGGCCAAGGACACTGTGCATTGTTTCCATTTTCACCTATTGGCCACCGAAGGCTTCGGTGACTGTCACATTTGGCTGTTTCTTGATTCTTGAGTTTAAATAAAGATAACCCCTGTGGCATTGCTGTTGGTGTTCTTCCCACTGACCAAGGAGGACCTGTGTAATTATAGGACAAGCTACACCAAGGCTCTCTGCTTGAAAAGGCTTGAGCATTATTAGTCGTATTAAAGTCTTGAAAATTATATAAGATATACAATGCCTTTCTGTTTATTCGTTGTATTTTTTAAGCTAAAGAAAATATCAGGATTGTATCTTCCAATGTAACAGTACATCTAAGAGTATTTTACCAATTATTTCATGTATTTGAGTTAAAGATCAGTTGTCTATATTTAAAGGCAGTGTACTGCCACAGATGCAAAAGACATCAATACGCATTTTCAATACGTGACTCCTTTAGGCAACAGCCTATTTAATGATAATAATAACAGTAAAGAAAATTATTGAAAATGTATTTTTCACTGGCATTATTTCAGGCCAATTCTTTCTTCATAATTCTTTAAAAAAATATTATTGAATGTGTTCTTCAAGTAGCTCCATATTTGTTTGCTATCTATAAACTCTTTTGTATGTTTGGTGATACTTGATTAAATACAGATCATACAACTATAGAATAAAACTATTTTATTACTGTGGAAATCTACTTAAATGTGGTGTAAAGTCATGGATGATTAGGTCTTGATAACACAAAGTGCCTGTGTTAGAAGTCATGATAGCTACCAAGGCTGCTCTGCTCTCAAAGGAATATAAGAAGCAATCAACAAGGTGATAATACCATGCTCTAGAGTGAGGGATTTCTTCTCCTACAAGACAAATTATTTGGTCCTTGGCTACTTCTCAGCTTCTCTCCACCTCTCGGCCCCTGAATTAGCTACTGTAGCTGAGCATTGTATTCTTGGCTTTTGGTGACTCTGTTGTCTCATTCCCAGCTGTCCAGTCATCTCTTGACACCTACCATTGTTTTTTCATTAGAAGCAAACATCCATCTGTTGTTTTACAGTGTTCCTATTTTTGTAGTAGTTTTTCTCCTTAAATGGGTAACTTGAACATATGGACTCATCCTAGCCACCCGCCCCACTTGTGACTGATGACTCCATGGATTGATGTAACAATGTCAACAGTGCTGCTGCTTCAAAACCCTTTCTACCTCAGCTCTGGGATGCAGATTGTCTAAACGGATGAGAGAAAGGGAACTGAACCCTAGGAAACCTTTAAATTATAATTTTCATACTTCAGAAAACTTGGAATTTGGACTTTGGAAAGTCCTAATGGCTTCATTTGTTTTTATATTCAGTCGAATACTGCCAAGTACAGTAGTTTCCATTTATATCTGATTTGTGGTTTGTCTTAAAAATATGAATAAATAAATAGAGAATAAATATTTTGAGTGGTTTTAGGTTATACTGGCAATGCATACATCCTAGAACGAGCATTCAATTATTGACACCTGCCTGTCTCACACACACAGACAGAGCCTCCTTCAGTGAGAGAAACTTGCGAAACTCTGAGGAGTAACACACAATTCTGTAGCTGTACTGCTGGAAGAACTGGGGTAAGCAAACAAGTACTTCATTATATGGGCAAACATGTATTGTGTAAATGTAAAGTGAAAATGACTGTGTACACATTTTTTTTTTTCAGAAACACATATCTGTTCTGTAATCTAATTTGACAAATTCAGACACTATGTAAGATGACTTGACCATGATAAATGATATATAAATTTCACATCTTTCATATTTTTTTAAATATAAATGTATATTTTAAATATAAGTTAGATTATTGATAGGTAACACCTGAGACATGTAGTCATTCCACAACCCATAGATCTTCTTCAAATGCCTATAAATACAAATCACGCATAATTAAATAATAAGTAAATATTCTCCAGCCTCCCAAAAGTTGTTAACCAAATTAAACCACAGACTTTGGACACAACCTTTCTAACTTCACATAGGCTGTAACTGGTTGTAAATTTAAAATTTTGTTTTCAATTTTTGGCCATGTAAGCTTTGCATGAAAAGTGAGTCCAATTGAGTCAAATTTCACTCTTTTTAAAAATTAATATTCCTATGTTGGTATCACAGTAATTTAGTACTAGTAATCAAAAAATGTCATACAAGTTGCTGTCTTTTTTGTTTGGTTACACAGCGATGCACTCTCTTCTTCAGTATTATTAACTGATTCTTTAGAAATCATTTAACCATAGATTCACCTTGTAAGTCACTTTGAATAAAAGTGTTCAGAAAAATTCCAAACTATTTTTTTTTTACTTTTGACTGAGCTTAGAAGTTTATCATTGATATGTATGGGCCTCATGTATATATTAAAAAGTGAGCACCATTCAGTAGTCCTGGACAGACAGACTTTCTCTGAAATATTCTCTTTCATGTATTCCATGAAACAAGAGACAAACATGCTGAAATATTAAAAAGTAGGGCATATATAAAAACAATTTAAATCTTTACAAATGCTAAAAAATTAAATAAATAAATAACCTACAATTAAAAATGTTTATCCTTTATTGTGCAGTGCAGTAGTTCTTTATTTTAATGTTCAATTTCTATAAAAGCTGGTTTTCAAAGTATTTTCAGTGCAGTCTTCCCCTTTTTGATGTGAAGATTAGACCTGTGCAGCTGAAAAGTCGCCCACGAATGGTAGTCTAGTGTTGACTTTAAGGTTAAGCCTATTGATTGCTGGGAATGAGCCTTTTAAACCGCTATAGGTTGTTGTCTTTACAGTCTTTCCAGGTATGGGATATTGAGAAGGCAATTAATCTACGGCTGCCAAAAGGTTGTCAAGTGTATTTAATCTGCAAGCTGAATGTCTCTGATCAATCAAATGGCATGTGACACCTAGGTAAAAGTTCTGCCTTGCAGTCCAACCCTCAGTTGTAGTTGCAACATGGTCCACTCCATTCTCCTCAATCGCTTGTGTCTTCACAGTTGCGACTGTTAAATTGTTTTTTTTTCTGAATAATTTTCTGTCTTATCATATCTGGGCATTTAGGTTTGAAGGGTCTGAATCTGTTGGAATGCAAGTAATTCAGCCTGTGAAAAAGGCAGTACATCTTCACACACAAGCTAAGTTAACAGTGACATCCTGGCTACCTAGCTGATGTGTCAACACAGTCTGTGTATGTTTGTAGTTTTTCAGAAAGCTTCCACTTCAAGAGTTAAAAATATAATGAAACATTTCTATTCATCGTGTAATGTTATCATACTTTGGGTTTTTGATTGGTCTCAATTTGTCCTGACGGCTTGTTATTAGTTCCCGCCATTTGGGGATTATTATGGGTAGCTAGAGATGATAGCAAACAAATGTTGACGAGTTGTCTAACATTGGTTTCCAGAATTCTTCAAAAGATAGCTAACAACTTCTGCTAGCGGGTAGTACTATCTAACAATCAAACATTTCTCATGTCATTCCTATCCGATGGCTTTGGCTGGAGCAACTGCCACTAACCGGTTTGTGATGTACTAACTGGCTCGAACTCGCTAACAGCAGAAATAGTTGTTTTACATTCAGCGACCGCCTCCGTATCGATAACATTACGAAAACTCTGACCACTGAACACTATAAAAAACTAAAACTGGATGGACGGTACATTCTACAGAAGTGCTGTCTCTCTCGTTTCTTCATAATTTGGAAAATCCACTAGAGGCAAATAAATCCACAGTGGTTGTATTTATTTTGTTTTCATATGTATTAAGCTTTTTTACATGCTGGCCACGCTTTGCTCAGACTACTGGAACTCAACTCATCTTCACATTAAACCCACGTACACTTACTATTCTTCCAATCGTTATCGATGTGTATTCTGGTAGATAATTATTACCCGATCTTAATGGTGAGTGCCAAAACACTGAGAGTGTTAACGTTGGACAGTTGATTTGCTCGTAATAGTTGTGTTACGGGTCATTCTTAGGCTGGGGCAATATTTCAGTCCCTCTGAATTTTTAAATTATACTTCAAGTATTGGATCACAAAAATAAAATGTTAAAAGCTTAATTATATGTTCCAGAGCAGCCCCCACAGCCAGGATCATCAAGGTCAGGGCAATGTGCATTTCAAGTTTAGAAAATTGATAGGTTGAGTGTAGAAATAGTGTACTAAATGTTATACTACAGCGTTTCAGTTAATGGTGTTGTGATTGTTTTACTAAACCACTGACTAATTAGTGACATCCCGCCACCTAGAGGTTGAGAGAGGTGTGGGCCAGACTCTCAGAAAGAGTACTATGAATCCATGCACAAACACACATATATACCACCAACTATTGTGCCCCTTAGAAGAAAGTGTTATGCTGACACTAGTGCTGTGGTTAGAGCTGTTCTAACATTTATATGCCCTTGGAATGTTCAGTTTGATGACATGTTGAACTTTTTTGACGAAACCTGTTGAATATTATTAGTTACCCTAATTCATGATTGTTTGGATTTTTACTACTATTTGGTCAATAAAACATAGATTATTCTAAATATTTCTATTGTCCTTATTACATGGTTGCATACAATAAAATGTTTTGGGGTCATCTTAAAGGGGGGAAGTTGATGTCCCTCTTCAACCCCGTTACAGTCTTCAACCCCTTCACCCTAGTCTCAACCCCGACACATGACAATTTGGACAAAATGGCGAAGTTGAATAGATGTGAATTGAATTTTTGCTGAGCTCAGTCTGATCTATTAGGAGCCATCCCGGGAAGTTTCAATTTTTGTTTAAATTCTGAATTAATAGAGTTTAGCTAGCTAGCTGGCACAATATGTCTATTTCAGTTTTTGATATAGCATAATTCAGAGATATTGCATAAAAGTTATATTTCTACTGTCTGAATTGGTTTGGGGGACACATGAGCATTAGGTAAATGTTGTATGACAAGTATCTTTTAAAATCATATTCAGACAGCTACCATATTGTCTGTGACGGGGATGAAGATAAATGGTGTCCATATCAGACGAAAGTGGACAATAATAAAAGGGATTTAATGCTTGAGGTGGGAAAATATGTTTCCTTGAAGGATTAATATCTAGTTAATATTAGGGGGTGTTCAGACAATGCATTTATTTTAGTAAAAATTTTATTTAAAGTCAACATGAAAAACAAAATACGCTAATTGAAAATTATGCGAGTCGACAGCGGTCCCTGGTGGTCCTTGCCAACATTCAGCCCGTTAGGTAACGCGGTCAACACTACACCATCATCAGATTAATTCAGAAGCAATGTTGCTATGTTTCAAAAGTTTTTATTTCGAGTTGGCTACAAATTACATTGTGCTTGGTCGAGTTAGAGAGAAAAAATGTGTGGCGCTCATTGGTCAAAGGCAGAGTTGGAATGACTCGACACCAGTGTATGTTTACACAATACAAGTCTTAGCTGGAAATAGATACCATAATGGCAAAGTCTTAAATATAGTGAAGTTAAATGTTTTTTTCTTCTTTTAGTATTAACTTAAGTAAAAGTATTGCCCGTGGAAAACCATTCAAAGAAAATCTTCAGCTTTTGCAGAATACTGTCTTCTAGTGGTAACTGTGCCACATTACAGAGTACTTTAAGTAGGCCTACTTAAAAGGTTGAAATCCAGCCTGTTCAAGAACTTTTCCACTTCGTACAGAATTCATTATTTTTCCAGAAGAAAGAAAAAAACAAAAGCACGTACCTTGTGTAATTATAAACGAGAAACTGTTGGCCCAAAGGCAGTACGCTTTATGCTCATAAACTGGACTGTATACATTAAAAAAAAAACTTTTGAATATGGCGACCATCTATATTATAAATGTCATTTTTATATTTAGGTCGTTAGCAGTGTTTTACTCATGAGTTAAATATCTTTAAAATGTAACTTTGGGGGTACGCTTTTATTTTCTAAATTAGCAAGAGGATGCCGTTCAAAAGTTATCAAACTTTTAAGCACATAACTTGACCAAATAATAAATAACGCACACCACATAAATAATCAAATTAACCACTGGCACATAAAAACACTTTTATTTAATTTATAGTTCGCCTTCAATCAAACGTAGCACACAATATTCGTTTGATCATGTTTGAAGCGCGTATATGATTTCGTATATTATAAATAGTAAGTTTTAATTGCCTTCCGAGCAGATTAAATAAACTATGCTAGCTCCCCCATTCTTAGTTAGCTTCTCTGCGTTTAGAAAATAACCCCTATACAATGTGTAGACAGCCCCCCACACCCCCTTCTGCTTCTAGTGCATACGAATTCATACGAAAGAAATGAAGCCTCCGTCAATTTCAAAGGGGGGGAAGGATGTATTGCGTTTTTAATGGATCCGTAAATTGTCCAATAAAATATAAAGCAATGAATGTATATATAAATATCTTAATATATCAACTTGTTGTATTTTAGATATAATACCTCGACACGTGCACAAATATTGGCATACTACTATGGCATTATATTGTATGTGTAAATGAGTTTGTTTACACATTTAAAAAAAATGTTTCTGTCTTAACCATCGACCACAAAACTAGTCAGAAGTCACACATTTTTAATCATTCATAAAAGTTACTATTGAGACGGTTTTGTTGTTTCTCCAATCTTGTGTTTCTGAAGGAGTCGACCCTCTATCACTTTCAAAGCTTACCTTGCAGAAGTAACATCGCTGCTGTAACTTTGATCCAGAAGCTGTTCTCTGTTTATAAAGGAGGGGCTTCACTTAATTTGGAGGTGGCGTCTGAGACGTCAGTATTACCATTCAGCTACTGTTTGAGATGGGGTATGGGTGGTGTGTTCGAATGTGCTTTCATGCATATTTGCTTGTCAGTTTGAGTTGTGCATGTACCACATTGGATATGGAGGGCATGAAAGAGAGGGAGGGCAAAACAAATTTCTAATCAGTCAGCAAAGCAGTTTTGTTCCATTTAGGTTAAAATGCAAGCCCCTAAGTTTGCATTCATTTTTCTGCATAACTCAGTGTGTTAAATTCTGTACAGAGGTGGCTTAGAAAACCTTCCAAGTAAAGCTTATTTATTTTATTTTTATACACGTGTAGAATTACCGAAGGAGAGCCATAGTAGTGAGTATGACAGCAGCAGATAAATTTCAGGATTTTCACAAAGATCAATAAATATTTTATAAGCAGGGTTTTGTTTTTTTCTATGCCTTATGCAATGTGTGCTACATCTTAGCAATGGGTAGGTTATGTTTTCTATTTTCTACATGCAATTCAAAAAACATTCAGATTCACATACATCTCTTTAATGTGAAAATGCTGAATTATTTTTGCAAATGCAGTATTGTTTCAAATAAAATTGGAATTCTTGGGATGTAAACACATCTTTCTAGAGGGAGCCATTAATTATGTATTCTTATAATTTAGTTGCTTAGCAAATGCTTCAATCCAGAGTGACATAACTCATTATTTTACACTGTGCTTATTTGTGCAGTCTAACTAAAGTTATGAGATTCCCTCATGAGTGGGCTATGAGTGCCCAAAGTGCCCAAAGTGCCCGACTTGGGTGCCCTACTTGGGTCCTTAACCAATTGCTATACTGCCTACATAATGATTTCACTTGCTAATTTAAAAAGTGATATTGTGTGCACTGTGATGCTGATATGTGTAAATTAACTAAGTTTACTCATTGTGTTTACTCATTGTGACTGTCATAAACCTTGTGATTTACAATGCAATGTAAAATCTCAATATAGAGAACGTGCTCCAATACTTGTCAAATTGTGCTGCATATTATAGAGAATAAGAACGTTTCCTTTTTTATGTTATTTTACAAAGTTTTTTATATACTCTCCTCTAGAATTGGCAAGTAACATCAGTTATGTATTGTTACTTAGCTAGAAAATTATTTAAAATGTCTTATAGTAGTGAATTCAACCTTTTGTATTGAAAGACTATAGACAAGAAAATGTTTCATCTTTAGTCATAGAGACCTTCTTGTGTATTAGCTAACACAGGTAATACAGGTAGCAAGCAATTTGTACAGAATAAAACTGTACAAATAACCCCAATGTATATTTTGCTTTACTTATTTTGAAATAATTTATTTTTGAATGCTTAGGATTACTTATTAGTCAATTCTCCTGAATACTCGATTTGGGTAATTCACATTAGAAAGAAAAGGTATGTCTTATAGTTCCCCATATAGCTAGTAGCAACTAAAGCTGGGCGTCAGTATTAATATTATGGAGGGAAGCAGCTGTCTCTTGAAACCAGACAAGGCCAAGGTCACTTCCCAGCCTGTGAAAACTTTACCCTCAGCTATATCTCATTCTCATCACATTGTTTCCTTCTCATTGTCCTTGAGCACAAAGATAACCCTGTGAAATTCCTGCCGAGGGCCTCTCACTGATTGAGGAGGACAGCTTGTGAGGCACATTGGGTTCTATCTTGACTCAGGTCATGGCATTTCTTTAGGGTCAACTGCAGCAGGTGACTTGTTTGTAAAGGTCCCATTGCTCATAAATAATGGCAATGAGCCAGATGTACATTTTAGCGCCTGAACGTTTTTAGCGAAGTTCAGACTACTTATATTACATGGCCAATTGAGGAAAGCACCATAGTCCTCCTCAAGAGTTGATGTTGGATAAATAGCCTCCTTGCCCTGTTATAATGGCAGTTCATGTAAATTATGTTTCCTTTTTTTTTTTTTTTTTTTTTTTTACCTCAGCCTAGGATGTTTGAGTAGCCATGCCAATTAATCCCAGCATAAGTTAACCAGCACAAAATTTGAACTTTAATACCACTATAATTGAGATACATCTCTGAACTCTTTGCAACAGCATTTGCATAGCAAGTGAGTGCAAAAGGGCTGAGTTATTGACTAACAGATGAAAATGGCTACAATATATCTTTACCTTTATCAGCAACTAGTTAGAGAGCTATCTATAGTGACAGTTTGACCATATAAACTTCTTACGCACTTCACTGCCCAAGTCCCAATTTAAATCTCTGGACCAACCAAGGTCCTCAAGACTGGTCTAGTTCAAAATGTAATCAAGGAAAGCGTCATAAAGGTTCTGCAGTGACCTTTTAGAAGAGTCGGTCAGAACAGCTGAGAACTGAACTGTTTAATTAGCACTGCTCAACCATTGTGCTCTGAAACTGAGGTACCTGACAAGGAACTTGCCAGACACACCGCAACCCGACTCCCATCTGTCTTCACCATGGGCCTATTATTAGAGCTCCTGTGCGTCTTTCATTGTCTAAAGGGCGTGTGACTGCTCTCTTCACACTTCCCTGTCCTGGAGCATGTCCACAAATGGATGCGGCTAGACTGACTGCCTCTTCCAACATCAGTTGTGTCCCTGAAAAGGGTGAGTTTGTATCTTTTCAATATCAGCTACCAACAACTGTACATGTCAACTTTGCATACCTTGAGTATAATTCATGTTCAATCTGTCTTTCCTGTTTCTGTATCTTTAGACATGGCTTTGTCTGCTGTGTACACAGGTAATGTGCTTGGTAAAGCTATGTCTTGCTTTATGTTTCCACAGGAAGATCTGGAGGTTCTCAGAGTTGATCAAGACAAGCCTACGTAGGCTTGCTGATAAACACCTGTCTGTGTGACTGGAGGGTGAAGGACAAGTAGATTTGCAATAGGGGAGTAAACTCAGCATGTGAGTCCCTAATTAGTACTCAGGGTCTCACTCCCTCCTTCCATGTGACTCATTTGACACACACAGAAAGCCTCCTACAGCGAGAGACCCGAAGGTGACTCCAAGAGACAGAAGTCAGTTCTAGAGCACTGTTGCCAGAGGAACTTGAAGGTAAGGGTTCAAGGCGAATTTTTCCAACTGTGTTTTTTCAGAACATATTACTAGATGGAATCTCCATACAGTTTTCTACTTAAAATGTTTTCTGCTTTGTTGATAATATTATTCTATACTATATACAATGTAGGTTTGTCACTGTTCACAAAATTGATTCGAATTTATTTGAGATGTCAAGATTTGTAAAAAGCCTCATTTTAGACTGACGAAAGCACTAGTCAACAGTATGTTTGTTGGTCATCAGTTCTAATTTTGTTGTTTGATTTTTTATACTGATACTTTTCAGTCTATTAACAATATTTTAAATGCGATTTGTATTTTGTAGTATAAACAAACAGAGATTAGCACTATTCTACCATGAATTCAGAAAACAGCTGTGAGTGATAATATTTGTATTCGTCTCTGCAATGCAGATTAGTGTAATCTTCGTGTAGTTTTATGTTTAAAATATGTTGTATGTTTCATTCATTAATCATAATAATAACATTCCTTACAATATACAATGTAGGTTTGAATCTGTTCATTAATGTACGTTGCATTATAAATTAAAAACCACCTAGAGAGTCAATAAAGAAATTGATTCTAATTTAATTGAGATGTCAAGATTTGTAAAAGTATAACTTTACTGACTGATACCAGCACTAGTCATAATCTTGTCATTTGTCAATTTTGTCATTTGGTTTTTATTTTCAAAATCTTAAATTCTATTATCAGCCCTGCGCATGACTAACAATTCCGGTTGGTGGGGATTCAAATTATATAAATCATAAATATGATCTTTTTAAAGTGTGCTAGAGAACTCCCAATTGGCAAGAGCATGTAAAAACAAACTGCTTGGTCTCTCTTGGATGTCTGTTTAAAACAGGGTAAACAAGGTAGAATTATATCAACCTAAAACCAGAATCTGATTAGACTTTTAAATCTACAAGACTATTAAATGTCATCTGCAACTTTTTAGTAAGCCTATAGGTATGTGTGCTATGATAACTCCTAATTTAAGATAGTACGGTAACTGTGAACTGCTCCTGTTTTGTTCTATGCTGACTTTTCTTAGCTATTGTCTGTGTTAATTACAAATGACAAGTGGCACAAGGGCTATTCTTGGTTGGAATATTCATGTATGTGACAATAATTTAGATACTTATAAACAGACCTTTTTTGGAGTGATTTTCGACAAGAGAAGGGCCCTTGATTTGTAAATTATTACAAAATTATTTTGTTTTTATTTTGTGATATTTTGTGGTACGCAGTGTTTAAAATAAATTATTAATTGGGGTAGGCAGGGGAGTATAAATCGAAGAAACAGTAAATTAAAAGTGTTTCTAAATTTAAAAAAATAATGAAAAAGTTATTTGTAGTTATGACGCTAGTGAAAATAACAATAGACATAATTAGTTAACACAAAGTAAGACTAAACCTTTGTCTTCGAAGTAATGTGAAACAGAAACAGCACAAGATCTTTTAGTTGCAGATATAACTTTATTCTACAGAATTATAGGGAGAGGGAATGAGGAGACTACAGCACAGCAGACAAGAAACGTCAGAAAGGTCCTACTGAGAGCTTCACTCTTCGTCATGCCCTTTCTGTGATAGCAAGTAGGGGAAGATGGAAAGAGAGAGAAACAGAGAAAATAAATACAATGAGTGCTTCTGTATACTAGATACATTTAGCATCAAAGTCTACGTTCTGTAAGTATCTTCAAAATGCTTTTGTGCATGGGTGTTGATTGATAATTGTGCATTGTTGCAAAGCTTGAATTTTTTTAATGAACAGTCTGAGTTTGACTATTTTGATTCATAGGTATAACCTGACAATTAAGAATAAAATGATACAAAAAAGTTCTGGTGTTTGCGATAAGATAAAATTGATTCTGTAGGTCTTCTTTTCTGAGTTGGTCACTTAAATTGAAACTTTTTTTCACAAGCATTTATGGTTTGATGCATATAAATATCCGTTTGGCTCAGAGGGGAAAATAGATTTATACAAGAAAATTAACAATTTCTAGCTCAGTTTCTGCTACCCAAATTTAGAATCTTTATGCCATAAGCTATGTCTGATGCTCTTAATCTGATGAGAAAATAACCCTATGGATGGTTGGTAACCTTCATGAGTTTATAGAAATGTATTTTTAAGGCATCAGCAACTGCTTAAGAATAGATGGCCTTGATCCCAGTGGTTGAGCACTGTTGCTAGTCAGACCCATTTTATTTGTTATTCATTAATGCAAATCTGTTAATATGAACTAAATGTACGACTCCTTAAAATAAGTATATAGAGCTGAAGTCAGAAGTTTACTCACACCTTAGCCAAATACATTTTTTTCACAATTCCTGAAATTTAATCGTATAAAACTTTCCCTGTCATAGGTCAGTTAGGATCACTATTTTATTTTAAGAATGTGAAATGTCCAAATAATAGTAGAGAATTTCAGCTTTTATTTCTTTCATCCAAATTCCCAATGGGTCAGAAGTTTACATACACTGTTAGTATTTGGTAGCATTGCCTTTCAATAGTTTAACTTGGATCAAATGTTTTGGGTAGCCTTCCACAAGCTTCTCATAATAAGTTGGTGGAATTTTGGCTCATTCCTCCAGACAGAACTTAACTGGGTTTGTAGGCCTCCTTGCTCGCACACGCTTTTTCGGTTCTGCCCCCAAATTTTCTATCGGATTGGTCAGGGCTTTGTGATAGCCACTCCAATATCTTGGAAAGCAAAGCACCCCCACAACATGATGCTGCCCCCCCCATGCTTCACGCTTGGGATGGTGTTCTTCAGCTTGCAAGCCTCACCCTTTTTCCTCCAAACATAACGATGGTCATTATGGCCAAACAGTTCAATTTTTGTTTCATCACACCAGAGGACATTTCTCTTTTTGTCAAGCGAAGAGGCACAGAGTTTGAAGGTAGGCCTTAAAATACATCCACAGGGACACCTCCAATTGACTCCAATTAGCCAATTAGCCTATCATAAGCTAATTGGCTAATTGCCTAAAGGCTTGGCATCATTTTCTGGAATTTTCCAAGCTGCTTGAAGGAACAGTTAACTTAGTGTATGTAAACTTCAGACCCACTGGAATTTTGATATAGTCAATTAAAAGTGTAAACAATGGTTGGAAAAATTACTTGTCATGCCAAAACTATAGCTTGCTAATATGAAATGTGTGGAGTGGTTTGTGAAGTGGAGTGGAGTGGAGAGTTTTAATTACTTCAACCTTAGTGTATGTAAACTTCCGACTTCAATTGTAAATATTACATGTATGTCTTTAGTATTGTTAATGGTAACCGGAAATTGATTCTGATCCTTTTATGTAGTGGTCTTTTTATTCAAATATCTATATTTATTTATCTATATATTAATTTATTGATAATAGTGTTTGTGTTAGTCCTCAACTGTCCTCGATAAAACGTTTTTAATTAAAACTTTCATAAATGTCATATAAAATATCACAAATGGCTTACATGAAAAAATTGTTGCTTGACTAGGTAGCATTTGTTCTAAAATATTTAAATAGTAAACATTATTGTCTGAACCCCCCTCTACTAACCCACCTGGGGCTAATTAGTAATATATGCAGGATAGTATTGAGCCCTATGACAATGTGTATTTGAATGTATTGTATAACTAATGTACATACCTTTGAACTGACATCACGGCTCTTGGCACGCATCTTGTTGACCTGAGACTCAGCAATGTCAGCTCTCTCCTCTGCCTCATCAAGCTCATGCTGCAGCTTGCGGAATTTCCCAAGGTTACTATTGGCCTGTTCCTCCTGTGGAACCCAAAGAGAGTTCAAAATGTAAGCCTGGCCTGATGACAATGATGAGTTCCGCTAACTATATCAGTTTAATACTTACAGCCTCCTCTGCAGTTCTTTTGTAGGACTTGACCTTCAGCTGCAGCTTGTCCACCAGGTCCTGCAGACGGGCCAGATTCTTACGGTCCTCCTCGGTCTGTTCAGAGAAGAATGGAACCCAGAAAGATATAAATAGTTTGTAACAACACGATTACTTTTGGTTCCCTATAAATCAGTATGTATCTGAGAAATGTCACAGTGAGGAAAATCACAGTGTACCTGGTAGGTGAGCTCCTTGATCCGACGCTCGTATTTACGGATTCCCTTCACTGAATCATTGCTCTTTCTCTGCTCCATCTCTACCTCATTTTCCAGCTCTCTCACCTGTGAATATCACAGAATGTATTTCCTTTCAGCATGCATTATTTAATCCAAACAAATAGATATAAGCACAGGTAAACTTTTCGATACTCACACGAGCTTCCAACTTCTGAACCTGCTTCTTGCCCCCTTTCATGGCAATTTGCTCAGCTTCATCCAGACGGTGCTGCAGGTCCTTAATGGTCTGCTCCATGTTCTTCTTCATGCGTTCAAGGTGAGCACTGGTGTCCTGCTCCTTCTTCAGCTCCTCTGCCATCAT